>JARACY010002191.1:0-45739 GCA_029255725.1 Scrobipalpa atriplicella | reverse complement strand
GTACTTCTATAGTTTCTGGAAACTGACTTGAATGACACATTTTAAATTGGGAACTTTCTTAAAGACCTGAAACCTTTCTGAAAAACCTCTGCCATTTGTTGTTTGATCAATTTATTAAATATTTCGTTAATTTACTACTCGACGCTAGATGGCGTTTTAGCGTATAGGTGCGCCATCTATTGATAAGTAGTAGTATTTTTATAATATGAAATTTATTTTAAACCACCCATACACGTATTTAACATAGGCCATTATCATACTGTATCACGCACCGCGGCGTAGCGCGGAGCGACGGAGCGGTATCGTTCTTTGTAAGTACATCATCGGTATGTATGAAAATCACGCGGGGTATGGCACACTGGCTCCGCGCCTGCGCGCGGAGCGGCGCGGAGTGAAAAGAAAACAATGGAACCATAGACAATCACGCGCTACGCCGCGTAGCGCGGAGCCCACTGTGAACACCGCCTAACCCCATTAACGCGCAACGCGGCGTATTGTCTATGGTTCCATTGTTTTCACTCCGCGCGTAGGCGCGGTGCAAGTGTGCCATACCCCGCGTTTTTTCCATACAAACCGATGTACTTACAAAGAACGATACAGCTCCGCCTCACCGCGCTACGCCGCGTTGAGCGTCAAGTGTGAAAATGGCCTAACGCAGATCTGCATGCCCGCCTATGCCGTGCGTGGTTGTCTATGGATTTACAAACAATATCGATCTTTTAATTTTCATGTAGCACATCACTATGGTTAAAAAAGACAGTAAATGACGTTTGACATTGACAATGACGACATGACATTGACAGATCACAGAACTGAACAGAAATGGGTTTTTCTTTATAATTTGAAAAAAAAATTGCTAGGAAAGGAAAAATCTTTGTGAAATCCTATAACCTCCTGAGCTACATAACTTTAATTAAATTTGAATCATAAAATAATGTAACACGATAAAATATAAGTATCATGTTGTTTCGAAATATCTGGTGCGCTGCGGAGTTGACGAGTAATTTGTATGTAACAATTAACCTCAAAATATTATTATTTATTTTTCCGCTCCAACCCTAATAATATTTTTACAGAAAAACGTGTATTATACGTCAAAGAATTGATCAGGTGAAGAGTGGTGGTTATCGGATACAGTATCGCAATGCATTTCACAAAGCTCGGCCGCGGCGGGCGGGACTCGAGCCAGATCCACTCGAAAGCTTGCATGTAAAAACTGGGCCTCTCTATCCAAAACATTTGGTCAGACCTTTTTTGTTCACCATAGGGGTGAGTACAAATTAATAAGTCTTTCTACTCACAGTTCATTGAATTACACAGCACAAATGACTGATGAAACCTGGTGTAAACTTATTGTAATTATTCATGTATAAGTTGAGTTTATAATATATAATGTTACAGATTACCACTGCCAGTCTAGTTACCTGTTCAATCTGGGAATATGAGGTATATTCTGTTGTAAGTTGAGTTTTTATGATTATAATGTTACAGGTTTCCACTGCCAGTCTAGTGGGCTGTATAATTTGGGAATATGAGAACCTGAGAAAACATGCAAATATATTCTCAAAACCTGGGACTTGGCTAAACAGTCAGCATAAAAAAATATGGGCGCATTATCAAGTAAGGCACATTTTTAAGAACTAGAAAGCCTGTGTAAGTGGCAATAAAATCTGTGCAGAATCTGATCCAATCCAGCTAAAATACCTAAGCTGTTTAGTAATTCAATTAATTTAATTTATAGAGACGTGAGCCAGGCCCTCTAAAGAAATGGTGGAACTCTCTAAAAGAGTATGAAAAGGTGTTTTATCCAATTCTATTCGCAAATGTATTGGTGTTTGGTGCCTGGAGAGTACCAGCTTTACAACCAATCATGGTTAAGTACTTCTGTTCCAATCCCGCAGGCAGTAAGTTACTATTGATAAATGATAATTTTTGTAGCACTCATAGACCTACATTTATTTATTCGTATGGCAAATTGATAGACCTAGGCATATAATATCCTGATGCATGCAGACATACTTACATTTTAATATTTTTCATAGCTAAATTGGCAAACTACTTAAAACTATATGTAGATATAGTGATAAAATATTATGATAATATCCTAGGCTATAATTATGTCAAAATTACGAATTTTGCAGAATCAGTGTGCCTGCCAATGTTACTATCAGCATTTAGCCACTATTCAGCGCTGCATTTGGCGGCCAATATGTATGTCCTGTACAGCTTTATGCCAGGTAAGATGTAGTATATCTTTTTTATTCTTCCATTCAGGGTACTATCAACAAGCCTAGCCTAATAAGTACTTTTTTATTATTATTATAGGCGCAGTGGCAGCTTTAGGCAAGGAGCAGTTTGTAGCCATGTATGTGAGTGCTGGTGTAGTGAGCAGTTTTGCCAGTCTCCTGTACAAGGTGGCAGTGAACCAACCAGGGTTGAGTTTGGGTGCTGTAAGTTTATTTGTAAACATTTCAGATTTATACAGGGTGTTAATTTAATTGCGTGCCATAGCTTAAGGGGTATTTCAGTAACGTATAAGGAGCCCATAAAAATATAAAAAGAAATCCAACTCAAAAAATCAAATAACCAAAATTTTTGTGTTGGATTGTTTTTTAATATTTTTTATAGGCTCCTTTAACGTTACTGAAACACCATCTAAGGCTATGGCTCGCAATTAAATTAACACCCTGTATAAATAAAAATCGATTTGAATATTCTTACAGTAAGTAGAATCCACATTAAATAGCTCATTATCGTGATATTTTCTGGATATTTCAGTCAGGAGCAATCATGTCTGTTCTATCGTATGTATGCGTACAGTATCCTGACACCAAGCTGAGTATTATCTTCCTGCCTATGTACACATTTGCTGCTGGCAATGTAAGTACCTATTCAACTATTTATTACATTTATTTGTTACATAAAATTCTATTATGAGGATTTTTTCTGATAATGATAAGCTATGATATCTATTTCAGGCTATTAAAGTTATAATGAGCATTGATCTGGCTGGAGTGATGCTTGGATGGAAATTTTTTGACCATGCTGCACATTTAGGTGGTGCACTGTTTGGCATGTAAGTATAATAAGTAATTGAAAATATTTTGATTATACCTACATACAACAAATAAAGAGTGAATTCTACAATACTGGACTGGGCTAGCGTAAAAACATAAAACATACCAGTAGGTTTCGTTACCAGTATAAAAAGCTACCAGTTTTATCTCGGTGGTTTTGGACTAAATGATGGCGTCCTGGCAGGATCAAATCCTACATACATCGAATCCAAACCTATTTGGCGTTGTGGGCTGTGGTCCAGCTGTGGTAACACACGTAGTATAATTAATGGACTATCATTAAATAATAATAAAAAATCAAAGCCAAAACTTAAACGTGAAACAGAATGTCTTAATTAGTATGTCTGATACCTTTTCAGAGGCTGGTGTTACTGGGGTGGTACGCACATTTGGGGCAATCGGGATAAGTTCCTTCAGTATTACCACAGCGTCCGCAGCGGCGGCGATCGGTAGCGTTAGTGAAGGTTACAAAAGCTTTAAATCTCGTTCTGTGTCCAACGTGTTGTAAACAACAAACTAATATGATGTGAAACCATTACTTTGTAAATTTTATAGTATATTAATTTTAGTGATTTAATTTCAGAGATACATATATAAAGATGAATGTTAAATTTTTCCTATCAAAGTTTTTGAATTATTACCTCTTGTCTTGGCTCCTTCATGAAAAATTTAAATAAGGTAAATTTTAAAAAACATTTCAACATTTTATTTAAAAACATATTACAATTTTGCTTGCATTTTGTTCTGGTTATGCTTTAAGAATCTTTGCATGGAAATCGAAGTGTTCACCGATGAAAGAAGCAATGTAGTAGTATGAGTGGTCGTATCCTTCACGTAGGTTCAAGATGACAGGAACATTGGCAGACTGGCAGGCTTCCACTAGGTTTTCAGGCAAAAGCTGCTTCTGAATGTAGAAGTTATCAGCCGCACCCTGAAAAAATAATACACGCATGCTTTAACAGCCCCAAAATTTAATTTATAAAAAAGTACTCTGACTGGCACTTTATTCCTTAACATTTAAAAGTATTTGCTTTGTTTATTACCTGATCAATGAGCAAGGTGAGTGGAGGACCATCATATTTCTTTACTAATTCAGTGGCGTCCCAATCTGCCCATTTTGACTTTTCTTGTCCCAAGTAACCAGAAAACGCCTTCTCGCCCCATGGGCATTTGGTAGGGTTGCAAATAGGGGCAAAGGCACTGACTGATTTGTATAATCCTGGGTTCCTTAGCGTAGATACTAAAGCTCCGTGGCCTCCCATGCTAGAAACGGTAAAACGGTTCATGATTCAAGAAAATAAGTAAATTCCTAAATATATAATACTGGATACTTGTATTTATCTCACCTGTGTCCCATGATTCCAATTCTTTCTGGATCCACCACATTGCTGAATGCTTGCAGAACCAACTCGTATAATTCCTTGTTCAAGTAACTGGCCATTTTGTAGTGTTTTGACCATGGGTCATTGGTTGCATCCAGGTAGAAACCGGCTGAAACCCCGAAGTCCCATGATTCGTCGTCATCGGGTATCTTGACACCTCGTGGAGAAGTGTCAGGACCAACAACTATGATACCATGCTCAGCGGCGTATCTAAAAAAATATGATTTCTCAAATAAATCGATGAAAAGATGTCAAGATCCTAGATAGCTAGATGTTTTAAAAGTTTAAACCATTCTGTTTATTACTGGTAAAATATCACAGATAAAATACCTATATGGTGTTTTATCTGTGGTTTTAGCACTGAGTAAAATATACATACCTAGTTCCAATCTTAGCATTTTTACAAAGTTTTGTAAGTAAGAGTTGATAATTTGATAACGTGTCTGAACTTGAGACCTCTTCTCTAGAAAGATAACTTATTATCATGGCTCATGGTTGGAATTGGAACCAAAAAACTCATCTATAGATAAACCGCTCGCAAAAACAACCCAAAGGATTGCAATATTAATAATATTATTAAATTATAATAATATACCTATATTAAAAATTATAATATGTAATTAATAATAAGTATAAATATTCTCCCCTACAATGTAGGTAATATAATTAGACGAAACCAGTTTAAAGTTTAAAAAATCTCTTTAGCCTGGCTTTGATTTTAAATTAAATTGCATTAGAATCCTCCGAGACTTTTATCGGCGGTGACGATTATCGACGTCACTACATTTCTGCCGACTAAAGTCCGTCGTCTGCAGCCGTCCTAATTTATTTGCCTACGATACAATATTTTTAGCTTTCCGACAGCAGCATTACAAAAAATATATAACAAACTTTTTAATTACGTAGCATTCATATTATAATAATTACCTTTGAAAACCCGATTTTTGTATAAAGTTCTGTTCAGTGCAAGTGAGTCCCGATAGGTAGAAGACGACTGGCAGCTTGACATCGCCGACTTTAGCTTGTGGTGGCAGGTATACTGAGAAGTTCATCTTGCAGACTAGCTGGGCAGATTCATGGGAGTACACTTTCTGGTAGCCCCCAAAAATCTTATTCGACGACACTAGCTCCAAGTTGTCCATTTTAGGTTTCTGGAAATAATTTGAAGTTAAGAAAATACCTATATATATAGTCAACCCAACCATTTACCTATACCTACTATACTAACAGAGTTGGGAATTAAGTAATTGACTTTTTGTTCAACACTGCTAGTGCTACCTACTTAACTTCTTTAAAATAATAATTATTATAAATACCTACGCAGGTTAAGTTAAGTAATAAGTAGGTACCTACTTTATCAACCGGTGGTCCATGTGCACTGCCCTTTGACATAACTTTGATTATTACCTATTAGGAATATCAGTGAATAAATAGGTTACACTAAGCTATTTAATATGATAATCAGCTAGCAACTATTATCTGATTAGATTAAAATTGCAACTTTGGACAGCAAAAATAGTGTTGTTAAAATGTTACCGAAAATTCAAGGTCATTCACCACACCCGCGTTAAATGTAGGTATATCATAACTAATAGTAATCAAAATATTTACCTGAGTCTTATAAATATATACCGGTCACAATACGCCGGCGTCAAATGTTAACATAAAATAGATAAAATAATCTTATATATAGGTACCTATTCTTACTAGTGGTGACTTTGCTAGTGATGTGATCGATCGAATGAATGAATAAATGTTTTCTTTCTTGGATTGCTCACAAAGAATACTTAATATAAATTCTATTATCTAGTTTTTCAAGCAAGTAAGTTGTGCGCCGACGGCGCTGTGTGTAGGAGGCTTTACGCTGTCGTTTTTCATAAAAGAAAAAAAAAATATATAGTCTATGCTACATTGACGTTTTCAGTGTTGCCAATTAATTCATACAATAACTGTAAACTAAAGAAAAATAATGAAATCTACTGCTTACAGTGCATTATTATAAAATATTATTGTAATTTACTTTATTTTAAAACAAATAATTATCACTACCATTCGATTTTTTTAGATTAATTTACTGAAAAGCTGATTTATAACTTGCCCAAATCTTTTTATTTTGAATAATATGGCTATACAGCATTTGTATGTGTGTGTCATGTCAGTTAATGTCTTGCTTGGATTCTTATAAAAGAATAAATTTGGTTTATCAGGGATTTGGAAGTGGTTTACAAGTGTTATTTGCTTACTAGGATATCTAAACAGTACCATGGATAAAAGGAAATTATCAACAGCTGGAGACAGTCTGTATCAAATACTGCAAGTCCCAAAAACAGCAACTGCAGACGACGTCAAGAAAAGCTACCGAAAATTGGCGTTAAAATATCATCCAGACAAAAATCCTAACAACCCAGAGGCTGCAGACAAGTTCAAAGAGGTGAACCGTGCCCACACAATACTCAGCGACGTGACAAAGAGGAACATATATGATAATTACGGCTCCCTGGGGCTTTACATAGCCGAGCAGTTCGGTGAAGAAAATGTCAACGCCTATTTCGTAGTGACGAGCCCCTGGTGTAAAGCGCTCTTCATTGTTTGTGGTATTCTGACGGGCTGCTACTTCTGCTGCTGTCTGTGCTGTTGCTGCAACTGCTGCTGCGGGAAGTGCAAGCCGCGTCCGCCGGAGGAGTCGGGCGACTACCACACGCTGGAGCGCGACGACTCGGACGGCGTGCACGCGGTGACGGTGCAGCCCGGCGGCGAGGGCCGGCCGCAGGGCGACCAGGCGCCGCCCATCGCCATGCCGCCGCCGCCCGGCGCCTCAGAGAACACCGGCCTTAACACAGGTGGGGTCAATTACGGAATTTCCCATTAACAATACTTAGTAGCCATTACAATACAATAATTTCTCTTCATTAACATTACAATTGTAAGAATTCTTCTGTATGGTGACCGAGGCTTGAGTATTAGCCTCAGCTTTTTGTGATGTTTTTGTCTCAAACCTGACAAGGACAACTCAGTATAGTCATGAGAAAATACTATGATAAAAAATAAGGATATGACATAATGAGCCCTGTGCATGATTAGTTGCTATCTAATCTACACCCTGATAAATGTTCGAATAAGTTTAAAAACTGTGTTATCGTGATATGACACACTTTCTTGGAATTGGTATTTATAAAATGGATTTTCAAGGTTTTACTTTCTTTTAAGTAAATTAAATCCTATGATTTAATCTTGTTTCACAAGTTTACACAAAAAATATAAACTATGTCTAACCAGGATCAACTTCCAACATAACTTGCACGATTCTTCTCTTCTACTTTTATTGCCATTTTATTTTTAAATAAATGGAACATGACTCCTCATACAATTATTATCTATCAGTATCTTTTCATTTAGATATAAGCTATAATTTTTAGTATTTATAATTAATCATTTTTGTTTGACTACTGGCCTAGATTTTTCAGAAGAGTTAACAAACAGTGCCTCCTAAGTACTTTGATAAATGCATAAATATCTTAGTAATAGCACTTTCCATGTTAAGGTAGAACCATGTTATTATAATAACTGAATAAGATTCATATTGAAGTATCAAAAAGGGAATATTTCCCTACCTTATGCCTGTCTTACAATTTGCTAGCTAACAACTGTTTTAGTTATTTTATCACTTGAAACTTTTTATTATAACAGGTCAAAGACCCCCTTCGTAATTTATAATTTGAAATGGTTAACATAATTGCTTATTTGTATGTTATCAAAAACATTCAAAGCTTTGTTGATGTATTTGAATGCAATGTAGTACATTCCATGCCTTATTATGAGCCCATTTTAAGAAAAACCTAATGAAAATTGTTGACAGTGATCTCATACTAGGACAATAATTGTGGGTCACTAACATACATTATAGTTTTATAATGTTCCAAGCTAAATAAATGCATCCAGGTCTACAACTACAATTTTATTGTATGAATTGAATTTACTTATACTTAGAAGCCATAAGAAAGTAATCCTTTTGCTTAGCTACACAAGCTACTACAGTAAATACAAGTATATACGTCATTCATGCTAGGATGGAAATGGAGGCTTATTTTTCTGGTTCTCTGGTCTGGAACTTTAAGAGTGGTTACTCTAATAAAAGTTTTGTCTATTACTTAGCATAACTGTCTAGTTAATGACCAAAACAAAACTTATGAGATAGATTAAATTGATAAGTTTGTAAAGAAGTGTGAAGAATAAAATAAACCAAGCTAGCATTGCCTAGATCTGTGTAGAATATTGCCATGTTCCAAGTGAACATTGTCAATGCCTTATGTGCATAGCATATTCCTCTTTAATACATCTTATTAAATATATAACTAAAAGACTTGGTGATAGATAAAACTGTCATGATCATGACTAAAACAGGTTTTGGAATAACCTGTTATCTGTAGGAGTTTTATTTTAATCTCCCTCAATATACATACACACTTAAGATTAATTTTAGTTATTTAAGAAGTTATGCTAGTTGATTTTGTAATTTTGATGAGAAATAAAATGGTCATTAATGTTTGTTAGGATATATTTAGCAAAATGTCCAATTTTATAAAATATTGTACACCAATATTTGCTTCTGTAAAAATAAATTTGCCACAATATTTCAATATAATTAATGTAATACTACACTGTTAAATTTTAAAAGTAATGTAATGTTAAAATAATTTTTATTTGTGTGTGATGTTTAATCACTTATATTGAAATTATGGACCTAGTATATTTAAAAGGTATTTCAGCTTACAATAACTCTAAAATTTGCTAGCCTAGTGTTAAGCCCATCTGCTCACTGCATCATAAGTGTTGCACATACATGTGCACTCAGTTATACATGTGGAAAATCCAAATGTTGTTAATTAGGAGTGGATTACTGTTGAACCTTATGGTGATGGTTTTATGGTGGTTAATCATATGGTGTACATTATGTAGTAAGTTGTGTGACTTGGTGGGCTACCTGTTGAGTATTATAATGTTATGGTACTAGTCAACGAGTATTTATAACGAGAATGTCAAGTAAAATGTTAAAAATGTAATTTCACTTAATAATTCAGTCCTAATAAATATCTGCATAACAAAAGCCTATTCTATTATTGATAACACCAGCACTGAACACTGTAGTTTGTAGCTTCATATTCATAATATTCAACCATATTATTTCTTCTTCAAAAATTGGCACTTTTTAATTTACTTTTTTTTTTCTTATTTGCAGGAAGCAGTATTCCAAAATACACATGAAGTATTCACAACTAGTCTAATAGTAATTGTAAGAGAAATGGGAACTGACTTCTTATCATTTTACAACTACCATGCACTTTGTAAAAATGTAAGCCTAAATTAAGTTAATTTAGTATTGTTTCTTCACATACTTATTATATTTTTATACATTTAGATATTTATGTTTTGAGCTTATAATTATATATTTGTAAATTATTTTCGTTTTAATTTTATTGGCTTAATATACAATTATTAAATGAAAATGTATTCAAACACTATTAGTTATCAAAATGGAAGGTAATTTACGTCCCAAAACTATTACAATTCATCATGTAGCATTAGGTACTGTAGGGCCTTAACACATTCGATGCTGACCTGATTTCTATTAAAAACACACATGTTTGCTGTGTACATAGTAAATAGAAGTAATAATTAGTAATACCTGCCTGTCATTAGACACCTCAAGAGAACACCAAATGCGTGTGACCCCATTTATTCGTAGGTATATGACCTAATTAGTTACGTGTTAGGGTTCCGCCGGAAAAGTTCTTAAGTCATACAATGATAAAGATGTGATATGTTCCACACAAGTGGGTAGGCAAGGTAATTTACCCATAGATAAAGATTCCATTCCATTTTGACAATACATGTTATCTTTATAAATAAAATTGTATCCATAATCACTTGTGTTTTTTAGTTATTATGGTTCAAAATACGTCCTAATAACGAATTAGCTAGAACGTTGTATCTCATCTCATCTCATCTCACTCATTAATGTAATGATTCAATCTAACGGAAAAGTACCTAGGTATGTTAAAGACCCTCTCTTCAATAAATTCTTTTATTTGATGAAAGTGGTTTAACTAGAGCACTAATAGTATATTGCTAACCAAAGGATGTAAGTCATCAAATGCATACGAGGTTTTTGGCGCCCGAGCGCAGCGAGGGCGCTAATGGTACGAGTATGCATTTGATGACTTACACCATGAGGTAAGCACTATGCTTTACATATCGAATGAAAGATAAGTTAAAATTATGGGAAAATATAAGAAAATTAAAACATGAAATTACGACGAAACAGTAGGCAATACCAACTCACTATGAGCGAATTTAACCATCACAAATATATGCATTCGCGTAAGAAAAATTATCTAATTTGCAAGTAGACATTTTGTTAAGTATACTGACTGTTTAATTTGTTAATGTTTTATAATAAAATGCTAAGTAATAAATCGACAAACTCAAGTTTTGAGGTTATAAATATGTTATAAAAACCACAGAGTAAAAATTTCATAATTTTCATAATCCTATGTTTACATTTTTATGGCCTTATTCCGTGACTCTATGCGTCATATTTAGTACTGGCCAGTTCGATATTTAAATAAATTCGAATAGAATTTGTTTTAAAATCGATTCCGATTCGATTAATCATCCGATTCCGTGTGTTTGAAATAAGGCTATCAACTTTTTTTTTCTTGCAATTTGACAGTTCCTTATTCAAATTACTTTGCAGCATAGGTTTCAAAACCTATGATGCAAAGTACCACTTACATCCCGGGTTTTAGGGTTGTATGAACCACTTACTGAGCATGAGATATGTAAAAATAATTATCTAACATCTGGCTGGCACATCTACCACACAACGGACGCACTACCACACATCAGTAGAAACACACGCCTCTATATTTGTAACTGTAAGTTGTGCAGATGTGTCTGCTTTTAGGAGATTGATAGATTAATTAGCCACGTAGTTTCGATCTCTATCATAAGACAACAGAAAAAAAATAAGATTTAGTCGTGCTCTCAACGAAACGATAGCACTGTCTCTACGTAGAAATATATTTAAGTAAACAGGCCAAAAGACTAAGTTACCTACTCTTTTTAACCGACTTCCAAAAGGAGGCGGTTCTCAATTCGTCGTGAACTTTTATTAAAGTATACCTACTAAAATGTCTAAACAAAGTGGTAATTTAATATAGTCTTTTTTAAATTTTCCAAAAGTATTCTTTGAGAAAGTTATTCAGTTTCGTTATCTGATCAACTTAGAGAAAAAACGTGCTTTATCTCAGCCAGTGTCTCTACCAAGATCACTACAATTTTGTATACATGCGAGGTGTGTTATGTTAGGATTAGGAGCAAAAGAGATGCAAAACATTTCGTCGCGTTACTTGGTCCATAGCATAACTGAACAATTTTTGTGATACGAATAATTTTAGAAGAATTTAAGTTGATATTTACCTAGTTATATCGTGTTCATACCGAATTGCTACCAATGTTGAACTACCCTGTCAACCGCCTTTCCATAATATCACATGTACCTGGGGTACCTACCTACTCGTATTATCAAGGAGCATAACAACCAGATTATCGACCTGAAAAGTTCGCAATGCGAAAATGTGTTCGCATCGCTAAAAGTCCCTTAATACTTAAGGTCACAGTCACAGTTAATGTTGTCTGTGATTGTGAGCCGTTATTGTTTAACAGTTTGGATGGGATGCGAATGGGACCGACCTGCAACCACTTGGCACTTTTTTACATACATATTTGGAAATCCTATGCCCTGCCAAGAGTTCTTGATAAATAACATAAGCAGTAGGTTTTAATTTTGATAAACTATAGCAAAATGCACAAAACAAAATAGGTAGGTAGGTAGGTACACCATGATATACAAAGTTCTGTAGAGGAATTAATTTCTTACAGAACTAATGGTCGCCAGACGGGTGCCACACTATGATCTCATGTTACTTCAAATTCTTCGCAGTAAGTAAATTCTGGGTTTTTTTTCTTGCGTGCACAAGATTATCTGAGAGTTTTAACCGTACAATATGCCGCTGGCAGAATAAGTATTTTATTTCTTATCTGAAAATCATTCAGCTTGAGTCTTCTTCCTAACTGAATATCACCGAATTTATCTGAGCACGATGTTAGTCTTTCATAGGAAACTACACAGATGCAATTTATTTTTATGTTCAATAACTAAACCACTTTTAATTATTTTCTGTCATTACACCGCCTCGATAACATGGCGCTTATTTTTAATTATTATTTAGACAAAAATATTTTTATGTGCTCCTTTACTGTTAGGTACTAAAACAGCCCCTAATCTGATAAGCAAAATTAACACCCTGTATAGTCCACATATGCATATTATGTCATCATGTACCTATATAACCTTAATAACGTTTACATGAGAGCAATGTCACTTACAGCTTTGAACCTGGTGGGCAGCAATAACGTCATTCAACGCAAAGCGTAGACTGCAGGTTTAGACTCGTAGACTTCCTATACTCCAAAGCCGCAGACACAAGCAACCAGAGTTCCGTGGTCCAGGGCATGGAGTGAATACGACCAGGGTATTGGACACCCCAATTGTCATTCACCAAGTATAATAGTGCTGATTGTCAAAAGCTCCTAATAAGTAATGTGATTACTTTAATATTAAACATAAGCGCACATACGAAATGAACATTCTAGCATTTTTTTACAGTGTCTATAGGTAACCGGCGAACAGCACAACTGGGGGTTAATTTTTGACAGTCACTCGTAACTTCGAAAAAGTCACCACCACCACACCACACATTATATCGTGCATATTGCTAACAACGCTATTAGCAATAGTGTAATTACTAATAGTGAACACCCAGGATCTACTCATTTGTCATCCGATAATTTTCAAAAAATAATTTCTGAATCCCCATTTCTCTAGCTTCATAGTTTACAAGCCGCCAAATGGCCCCAGGCATGGAATCAGATTACACTGTATCACATCACATTATTAATGCGTTATCTTTAGGGGCGGCACATTGTAATAAATTAAATAGGTTATACTGTTATGCAAAACGTCATTCCTTCATAAACAGTGCGAGTGTGCGGGTGATCATGGTGGTGCGTGCAAGTCTGTGTATACAGGTCGGGCTGTGGGCACTGCTCGCAACCACTACCCTAGTCCGAAGCGACGACGAAACCTGCCCCGCCGATCGAAAGCAAGCTCTCCACGATGAAGGTAAACTTCACTACCATTTAACATGCAATTACAATCCCGACTACCGCCCAGTGACGGATCATAAAACGTCTGTGCAAGTAAAAGTGCGTTTTGCTCTTAAATACCTCAGTTTTGACAGTTTAGAAGAAACATTCACTGTACACAGCTGGGTAGCAATGTCGTGGAAAGACGAATTTCTAAAATGGAATCCTTCTGATTATAACAACATTGAGGAAATTCAGATACACAGTCACGAAATCTGGTCTCCAAGAATGGCGTTGTTTAACGCTGATGTGTCGTTGTATGAATCTGATTCAATATACACGACATGCTTGGTAAGCCACGATGGGGTGGTTAAATGCGTGCCGCACGTCACCCATTCAGGAATTTGCAAAACAACATTGCGGCATTGGCCCTACGATAAACAGAACTGTTCATTATATTTCGGATCATGGATGCATACTGGGGAACAAGTGAATTTTACTTTCTACAATAAGGAGCCTGTTATGTATGAACAATACCAAGACGGTCCAGGTTGGGAGCTATTGAAAGTATACAACGAACGTTTACCTGGTAAATACAAATGCTGCCCCAATAACACCTATCCTATGCTGAAATATACATTTGAGTTGCAGCGAGAAGCCGCTGGCCCGGCAGCTATCGTAGTCGTGCCTTCGATCCTGATCGTGATATTGACTTTAACATCGTTACTTCTCGACGTCAATAACAACGTTAGACTGATGTTGATTTGCTTCAGCTTCTTCGGACATTATACGTTCCTATCTGAAATTGGATATGATATACCAAAACATGGTTCAGAAACACCTATTATATTGATGTTCGTCCGTGATTCGATGATTATAACTATGGTAGCAATTTTGGAAACATTATTTTTGATGTGCATCATGAAGAGGACAGTGCCGGCACCCACATGGGTAGTTAGAGTGACGCGGCTAGCAACCAGCGGGCCCGGCAAGTATGTGGTCTTTACAGAGTTCGACCCCACCGATATGGCCGACAAGCGAAACCTTACAGATGACCCAACATCCAGCTTAAACGAAGACAAGGCTCGTATAGAGTCTGACTGGGTTCAGTTCGCTAATTTGCTCAATAGCTGTATGTTTATAATTTCATGTTTCATTTATTTGGTGTTAATTTTTGTGTACATTCCTTTTAATTAATGTTCAATTAGGTAATTGTGAATCGTATTACTACATAATATCCTACATAGATGCTGGCTGCAGTATTTTTCAAGATAGTGAGAGCAGCCATCCGGCATCCATGATCGTAGGTAGATATATATTAACTAAATTACTTCCTAAACTATGTATTTTTGTAATATGATAGGTACCGTAAATCATGTATTATGCACTTTTATAATAAAAAAAAGAGATCCGAAAGCTTTAATTTTTCATTAAAACTCTGTAAGTACCTGAAGGAAGTTCATTCCTGGTTTAATTCAACAACAAACACGTACCTCTGTGGTTTGTATAAGTAAGAGAGAGCCGATCTCTGATTTAATAACGTTTATTCTCAAAGTACAAAATTTCCAGTAAGTAGAGTAAGATTCCGCCACCGTACGTAGAAGATGTACGGCCGGTCCACCATCATTTCCATCTGAGGTCGTTCATCCCATTCGATACCTATAAAATAGAAAAGTACATATTAACATGATGTATAGGGTATTGTATTAGTAACAGACGTAACATTTTATGCAAATCCCGTCTGGGGAAGTATCATCTTTGCCTATTATATATTCTTTGTCTCCGCGCGTATTTCAGCCGCCAAGCAGAACTGTGTTCGGATCCAAGTTCGCCATTCGTTTTTAGGAAATAATTTTTGCCATACTAAATGACCGTTTTAGTTGGCTAAAATATTTTTTTTTAAACGAATGGCGTATAGCTATACTCCACTCGTTAAAAAAAAAAAACTACCGTACAAAATTGACGTTTTAGTATGGGAAAAATTATTTCTTAATAAAAACGAATGGGGTATAAGGACAGGAGACAGTCCACCTAAGGTTACTCTGACAGAAACCGTTTCGCTATCTCATTACTGGTTAAAGGTACGTTCAGGTGTACCATATGCAATGCAAGTTTATAACTTAGTGAGAGTACAAAAACACTATTTCACATTGAACTAACTAGCTGAGACATCATATGGTGTATTAAACGTACCATCATCCTTGAAGGCATTGCGCCCAGCTTCAGCCCAAAACATCAGGCGTTGTACTGCATGCGACAGCCTCAACTCCCGGCCACTAGCATCATTGGTCGGGTCCATCAGTCTTAATATGCCCGTCTGAAATTGTAGCCGTTAGGCGGTTTAATTAATTATTTAACATAATTTGTTTTAGTACCTACATACTTAGTTGGTACAGACGATAGAATCTTTATACTTTGAGTTGGTTTATAAACTGTTACAGAAAAACCCACAGAGGACACCCACATGTAATTTTAAACTTCATAATTAAAATTAATAACTAACAGCCCGACCGGGAATCGAACCCGAAACTCCCTGTAATTTTTTTCAGGAGACTTTTATTTTCAAACCTAATACTTTTGGTTGACAAATTAAAGAAACTTACAGCTTGCAGTTTGTTGGGCAGTAACAGCGTCATGCGCAAGGTGTATATAGGAAGCGTGATGGCGACACGCAAGGTCCGCATCTTAGAGGTGATATGGTTCAGACTATTGTTCGACACGTGCTTCGTCAGCGAACGCAGAGACCGCCCTCGCGGCACCAGCAGCAGTAATCTCAGACCAGGCGTCGCGTAGGATATTTCTACAGCCTGGAAAAATAAGTAGAGAACCAAGCCAGCTAGAGAAGTTAGGCTAGATGATTCCAAATCTGTTTCTTTTATCTTCTCGAAACTGTGCTATTTTAAATCCTGTCCGTGTTTTTTTTTTTGTGTTTTGTTATTTCTCATATTGTTTGTGATATGATATTGATAAAATTATGTCAGTTAGTTTGTGCATTGTGTTTCACTCTATCTTTGGGGGCGGAACTCTGCACTCACTCCATGAAATAAAACACGCCTATTACGTGACAACATGTCAATTAACTTTTTCTATCTAAAATACTGCAGCAACTTTACATTGGAAGCTAAAATCAGAATGTGCTATCCTAGGTGCTTCTCTTCCATAGCATACTGTAAGTAAGTACTACAGTGCCAAAGGTTTTAGTATTACCTATACATTTCCTTCCTTCCTTAAGTTGCCTACATACACTTACATGTAGTTGACTGTACCTGTGCATCCCATTCGGGTAGGTCAGTGTAGCGCATGACATCGTTGATGCGGATCATGCGCGTGGTGCGCTGCGGTGCCCCATCGGCATCACAAAAGGTGCGCGTTCCGTTGAGCAGCGTGGGAGCGGTACGCCATCTTGCGCGGATATACATGGTGTTGATCAGAACTGCGCGCGCGCCGTCTGCTAGCTCGTCCTCCTCGAACGTGTTGCGCATTGCTCCTCCAGAGTCGTGTTCTACCTACCAAAAAATCATCAAAATATTACAATCAATTGTCATATTTATTGTAGCAACGTTTCCAAAAAGTACGGATGTCTAATTTATATTATGACGCATACCTAATATTATAGTTTTTTTATAATAATATTGTTTTTTTTTTGCTATGGTTCGGACGTACAGTTTTTAGTTGTGTAAGAACTGTTTTTTTTAACAACTTGTTATTAAAAAACGTCTGTCGTAGCTAATTCGTAGCAAATTGCTACGAAACGGAACAGCTGTCCTATTTATTGACCCTATAGGAATAGGGTCAATAAATAGTAAACAGTTACTAAGATAAAACTAATGTTAGGCTATTTTTTTACTGCAAGAAAATACTAAGTAGTAATTTAATTAGGTACCTGCGGGTGAAACTGCAATTTTAATGAAATATTAGCTACATAATTTTAATGAAATATCAGAATTGTCATCAGAGAGAACATTGCTATCAATTGGTGGAGAGAATGTCTTAACTAAATCTTAACCAAGATTGTCGCCATCCCTTTCTGTTCTCTCAGGATGGACAATGACAGGTGATCGTTTTAGCCAAGATTTAGTGACGAATCGACACCAATATGACTTATGGCTCTAAATTCAAACTCACCATATGGTTAAGTTTCTTCGTGAGCTGTTCAGGCGTCTCGTCGCCGTCAAGCCTATCAAGGTGCAGACGCAAGGCCTCTTGAGTGGCTGGATGTGGATGCCAGGTGCCGTTCACCACCAGGCGAGTAGACCACATGAACTTGAGGTCGTCGGATGACGGAGGCAGTTCGTCCAGCACATACTTTATCAGTTTCATCTTATCCTAGTGATTGATAAAATAATATATTTTAGTGTTGGGGTAGGTAATGAATAAGGTATAAGTTTACATAAGAATAATTAGAAAATATATAAAAGGGAAATCATTAAGTTGTTATTTTGAGGTATAAGTACTTATCTGATAGTGTTTCCTCTAAAATGAATGATGATAGAATATAGGTTAATTAAACACTAACTGCCATCTGATGTGGAAATCACGTTCTACAAGCTGGCTGTCTAGTCCAATCATAATTTTATTTAGTTATTCGTCCTTTAAAATTATAAAATATTCACTGAGGAAATATTTTGATGTCCATGACCTAAGCACAAAATATGTACAGTAACTGACCTCATCAGAAGTATCTAGAGCAAGACAAAAGTCTATTTCTGCTCTGGTTTCGTTGTCCACTTCCATGGCCAGCGCGTTGAGGATCAGGAAGAGGAACAGTCCCGACCCGACAAAGCTGATCCCGTTCTCGCGCCGGTCTACTGGACTGATGGAAGATAACTTACTGAGCGTAACCTGAAATGTGTAGACGTCTGTAGTCTATTGTTTTTCATTAGACTATACCAGTACTGTACTGTCCTTCTTCTTTTTGCCTTTCAATAACTTATTATGTGTTTTTAATTACTGAATTTAGCCTCTTTTGTGAAAAAAAATATCAAAATTAAGCATGCATGACTAGATATCGTTGATTAAAATTCACGCGGTTATTTATTATGTAATTGTGTGATTTAAATTATATCACACCATTTAATATTTTCTAGAATACGGGGTCACCCACCACGGCTTAATGAGTTGTCCGTCTGACGCAGGTAGTTAATTTATTATTTATTATAAGTAATAAATTCAGCAGGTAGGTTACTTTTTTTTTAATATTCAGTATCATTTATAAGTAAAGATGCTGAGAATGATGAATAATAAAACAACTTACCGCATAATACTTTCGCTCGAATTGATCAATTGCGTGCGCAAACTTTTGTTGGACGATTGGTATCTTCGCTATATAAGCACTTTCAGGTGTTTGTGAAAAGTAAGGCACATTCTGAGTCGTCGGTAAATAAAACTCAGTCACTGATACATCAGGTTTCTCAGTAATTTTAGATTTTTTGGTATTACCAGTTCGGCTTGTTGTTCCATTAGGTATATTTACTAGAGTAGTTAAAAAGTTAACATCCGGTGATATTATTTTAGTATCAGAAATGCTTGTCGTCTGCGTATACACTGGTAGAGCAGGTGTGGTGGGAGGCAGTCTATCTGTCACTGTTGAACGTATGTTACGTACGTACGTTGGTGCTAACGTAGATCCTAGTTGTGTTTGTGGTTTGATTTCTTGTATCGCCGTCGGAATTTTCTGTCTTAGATTTAGTTTCTTATGGACATCAGTTTCTTCCATTGCTGTGTTACGTTGAGACTCTGAGCCATATAAATATTTTCTTAACTGATAATTGACACTTTGTAGCAAGTGTTCAATCGGCGATATAAAAGGAACACGCCGAATAAGATACTTCTCATCCAGAAAATTGACACTTTTAATCTTCTGTCTTGCATTATGTCTGACGTACCTGATATTACGTCTGTTAACCATTGGGTTTGTGGCTCCAAGGAGAGCTGCTAGATTACGAGCAGTTCTATCTCTAAGATCACACATTGAACAAAATTTTTGAAATTTCACAAATGCATAAAGTGCATCTTCACGACCACGTCCCAGTGAAAACCTTTTATAGCGCTTAGAAACACCAGCACTCGATGCACATGATTCCATTATGAGCAGTAATATTAAAATCGTGATTTGTATTGCATCCGCCGTCATGGCTTTTCAAGTTAATGTTGAGAAAATTCATTGGCTATTACTTCTGTAATATGTTCGTGCAATAGCAAGCCATGACAGATCCGAAACTAAACCACGAGTATTATGATCGAGATGCAAACTTAAACTGCGGATCAAATATATTGCTGTGTACAGGTATGTATAGGTACCTACTCATACGTACTTGGTGCTACTCAGCCGCGCCTCGTTTAGTTAATGAATGCTATTAATCCACCGTAAATCAAATTAGCTACCTAAATGAGATTTCTGTCGATACTGCATATAAAGGTACACGTGAACGAGTTCACTAAGTAGGTGAAACAATATTGTTTTTCACTGCCCCTTGAACCATGGGCCCTCGATTGTAAGGTCAGAAGTTTGATTCCACTAGAAATGATAAATAAATAAAATATATAAAAAAAATATATACTTATTGCCTCTTTAAAAAAAAGTCACACGAAGTTCATACTTATTATCAAATTATCATTCTGTAGGATAAATATTTTTTGAAAATATACTTAGATTTCACAAAGCCTCGTTACACAAACTGAGTAACCTCAGAAGCCTAATAAGATTGTTAAAGAGTCATTGGATCGGGCGAAGTAATTCAGAAATAAAATATTTTTTTTTTTGGTTTATCAACATTTAACATATACTAGTATATTATACTCTATAGGTATACTTTGTAAATATGAAGTATTTGTAACAATACTATTATAATATAAGACATAAAAATATATTGTAAAATAAAATATATTAGAAATAGAAATAGAAATAGAATTTATTTGCTTAAAAATATGGTACAATAAAGATGATATAATTTTACACAGTCTCACATATTTCTACCTAGTAAGGCATGCAAATTTATAGAAATTAAGTATGTACAATTCCTACTTAAATTTGGTAATACAATACAACTAACATCAATAGCAGAAAAACTAGATTAAATATTAAATGACAAGTAGGTACTATCAAATAAAATATGTTATGTGGTACAATTAAAAATCTCACGGATAGTATAAAATTGTTCTTGCATTAACCACTCCGCCAGTTTTCTTCTAAATAAAAGTCTTGGCATTTTTTTGATATCTGCTGGAATGGCATTATAAATTCTAAGGCACATTGCATTACTCTGATTTAAATAAAACGAGAGATTTGGTACACTACTATATACTAACGTATCCTTATTTCTTACATTTCTATTATGCACGTCCCTGGTTTTTTTAAATAATTCTATATTATTTCTTACAAAAGTAGCAACTTCGAATATATACATGCAAGGGAGTGGCATTATACCTAACCGCTTAAATAAAGGCTTACAAGACTCTCGTGGGGATTTGCCACATATTGCTCGAACACATTTTTTCTGTGCCCTAAATAATTTAATTATATGCGTAGAGTTACCCCAAACCAAAAGTCCATACTTTAAAAGTGAGCTTACGTAACCGTGATAAGCTGTGAGATTTGTCTCGATGGCGGATATGTGCCGAAGCCTACTTAAAACATGAACATACCGATTCAATTTATCACATAAAATTTCTATATGGCGATGCCAACTGCAGCTGTCATCTATGAAGATCCCTAAAAACTTTGTCAAATTAACTTCTTGAATTTTAGTCCCATTAGAGACAATTTCTAGATTTTGTTTCTTTTGTCTGTTTGTGCCAAATTGCATATAGTTTGTCTTATCCAAATTAACTGTCAAATTATTTTTCTGTAACCATATAATTATTGAATTTATTGTATTGTTAATGTCTGTTTCGTAGTTTCTGAGGTTGTCACTATTTTATGTCTCTACCACTCCGATTAATCAGCTTTGTAAGTAGGTCGATATACCGGTTGTAAGGGACAGCTTCTCGCAAACATAAAAATATCAGTCATAGAAACTGAACAACTTTCATCAGGAAATTCTTTCAGGAAATGAAAAATAAAACTTCCACATACAAAATTACTATCCGGATCAGACAATTATCTTTTAGGAAAGTTGTTCAGTTGCGTTGACTGAGCAACGATTTTGGTACGTGTTTTATATTAATTTACTTCAACATAAAATAGCTCTGTAAGTTTCTAGGTTATATTTCTAGTGCTAATTTTTGAGACTTTTTTAAAACGCACAATTTTCGCGATATTTTGTTTTAAAAGTATATTTCACGCATTTAACGTAATAAGTGTTTGACATAGTTCATATATTTAAAGTACCTACTTAAAATGTACCTTTTCTGAGTTGTAGCAGAATTGCGTGACTGGTAAATTAGTTCTACACACGACAATAGGGCACCCTTTCTGCGCTCAATAAAATGTTCAATAGAGTAATACTTATATAAGTGCTACCATGTGCTACCATAAACATTTAATACGCTACTATTATGCACAGCTAATGCCTCTAAGAATAACTTGAATCAATAATTTCAGAATAAATACAAAACTAAACAACGTATAGGTACGCCAGTTTTTTTTTTTTTTCAGGAAATGTAAAAAAAAATGACTTTCCCGTACAAAATGACCACCTTGATCAGACAATTTGTAAGGAAAAGCCAATTTTTTTTCATTACCTGAAAAAAAATCATGTCTTTACTACGTCAAAATAGAAAATCGTAGCAGTATCATTGTAGAAATGCTCGCGTTGATGTCTTTACTACGTCAGAATAGAGTATCGTAGCAGTATCATTGTAGAAATGCTCGCGTTGATGTCTTTACTACATCAAATTAGAACATCGTAGCAGTATCATTGTAGAAATGCTCGCGTTGATGTCTTTATTACGTCAAATTAGAACATAGTAGCAGTATCATTGTAGAAATGCTCGCATTGATGTCTTTACTACGTCAAATTAGAACATCGTAGCAGTATCATTGAAGAAATGCTTGCGTTGATGTCTTTACTACGTCAAATTAGAACATTGTAGGAGTATCATTGTAGAAATGCTCTCGTTGATGTCTTTACTTACTCTTAACCACCGTGAAAATCTCAAAACTTATATCACCAGGAAATTCTTTAAGAAAATAAAAACTGCTTCTCCATATATAAATTGTTTGATCGAGGTGGTCATTTTGTATTATTATTATTATAAACATTTATTTCCATAGTATGGGAAAGTAATTTTTTTTTTTTCATATCCTGAAAGAATTTCCTGGTGGAAGTTGTTCAGTTTCGTTGGCTGAGCAACCCCTATCGATTTTTAGTACGCTGTTTCTTACACCTGGTATTTTTTACGTCAAATTAGAATATCGTAGCCGTATCGTAGCTCGCTTGCACGTATACATACGTCAAACTGTGATTCGTAGACATTGTAGAAAATTCGCTACGTGATGGATATCCTTTCAATTAAATCTAGCTTATCAAGTAATTTTGTCATGGTTTTATTTGCGTAATTCTCAGTTATGCATCATAATGCGCACGGCAAAAGAGTGGAACTCACTACCGGCGGCTATGTTTCCGAATGCATACAACCCCCAACACTTCAAAGTCAGAGTGAACAGGCATCTTCTGGGTGAGCTCGCTCCATCGTCGACTTCGTCACTGTCGCTTCCGACCTAGATAGACTGGAGTCAAGAGCAAATCCATTTCATTTTCATCTTCCAAAAAAAAATTATAAATAAAAATTTACAAAGTATTTTATTATCTAAAAATTTATTACCTTTCTATTTAAAATTTCTCTTCAGTTGTTTAACATAACTAGATTTAGAAAAGTCTTATCTAAAATTATTAATGATAAAAATATTTTTCATTCATCAGTCTTATACCTAGGCCCGTATTTATAATCCGCTCTCAAGATCAAGAGTGACAGCGAGTTTGAGTTCGTATCAGAAATGTCATTTCATTACAAAACGACCTGTCAAATCCATACTTAATAATGCGCTCAATCTTGAGGTCGCTTACGACGGTCGTCTTATACGAGCCCTAAAAGCTTTTAATTTAGCGTGGAATCATACAGACTTTATTAATAATTTCAAAATAATCTGTAACAATTTAGATTCAAAACAACATTGCTACGGTTCTAGTAAGAGTCAATTATTTTTAACCAAACCACCCTGCACCCTGTACGGGCTACGTACCACACACAACGTGTCCCGTCATGATATCACGACGTGAATATTCACTTGGATATTCACGTCACGGCGACGTGACGTTGAACGTTGACGTTATGACGTCGTGACGTTTTTGTTTAAATGTGGTAGCACTAAGGAACAACTTCCCGCTGATAGAGGTTGCGTCGCATAGTCAACGCATGTAAACAACTTTCACAAATAAATCCTTTTAGAAAATAAAAAATAGGTAATTGGCTTCCCTATACAAAATGTCTGTTGATCAATTCATTCATCAGATAAGATGATTATTATTAGATCATTATTGAGATGATTATTAGATTTAGAATGATCTTTTGTGGCCGTGAAAATGTGTTACTTATTATTATTATTAGTGTTACTTATTTTTGGGCCAAACTTTAACATCCCTGTTCAGTTTTGTTGACTGAACCACACTCATACTCACTCATATATTATACTGTGACTGAACTGAGCAAAACCTTTCTGACGCAGAGGATATAATAAGCTTTCAGTACGCGATGCCCTTGATTTTTTTCTGTTCTATTCTACCTAAGAAGTTCTAGGCTAAGTATCGTCTACACTTGTTAAATAATAAATATACTAATCCCGTTTACTTATTTTATTTAGAACAGTTTTTGTAAACTTTCCAGTTAGGCTGCCTATTATCTTTACACCTGCTATCCACTGCTGATTTCTGAGTACTACCTAGCTACTTACCTGCGTTTATCTAGGTCCCAGGCAACGCGTCACCTTCACCTGTGTTATCATAATTCTGCAAACTGCAGTGACCAATAATGGAGTCGTATAGCCAAACACTCTGATCCATACATGACGACAGGTCTTATGACGCTCTTATAGATTTTCCCCCCTGTTCCACCTATCCCCCCCGACCTATCGCCCCTATTAGGGACCTTTTAGCTTGACAAGCATTCGGCGGTCACATATTCCTGTGACCTGTATCATAACCACCATATCTTGAAATCTATAACTCACAGATAATTAGGGGCGGTCCTATCAACTTATAAACGAGTTTATGAGAAGATAAACAGTGTGTCAAAAATTTCGATCCCACGACCATCTTTTTTAGGCATTTTTGTATGGGAAACCATCTGTTTACAAATGGTTTACGAGTGGTTTGCGTTACCTAATGGTTTACGAGGGGTTAATCATACATGACACGAGTTTAGCTTTAACCATCCCGTTGGCAAGGCAACCATGGTGACATACGTCCATAAATGACTTCTATTGTCATTTTTATTTGGGCCGTATTTAAATTTAAAATCGTTTTTCTGAAAAATACAAAGCACAGACAGAAACTTTGAATGCAGAAATAAAAACAGCAAATTGGAATCTCTAGAACAAACCCAAAAAGTTCAAAGTTTTATAAACATTTTTAGTGACTGTGATCATAGTACCTACCTATGATGTTCAACAATAATGAATGACCTACAATATGTAAACATAAACAAACACGTAAGTAAAGTTTGATATGTTAAATCATGATATACCATACCTAGTAATAAACGAAATATAGGTACAAAATTAGTAACTATTCCTAGGTAGGTACTGAAAGAACTTGCGATAGATTTCATTCACCTGCATCCAAGATTATTTAGCCCTTCTGCAAAAATGCTATTCAAGTTGATACCTATCATCATCTTCCTAGCCTTCCGCAACCCAGAAGGGAAACCAGACCTAATCTTAGATTAGGTTACACAACCTTTGACCTCCTGCCAAGGAGGCCGCGGCCCTATTCACTACACCATCTGGGCTTCCTACATCATCCGGGCTTCTCAAGTTGATACCTACCTATCATATTTTAATATTTATTTGTATGTTTTATTATTATTAGCACGGACTAAAGGATGAAGTGGACATTGCTGCTGCTTTCTGTTTTGGGAAGATGATGTACAAATCCCTATAATACGCTACACCTACGTTTATTTGTCGCGTGTACTGTATGTATTTTAGCTATTCCGCAAACAATGTATTGAAGTTGATGTGATTCCTATGGCAGACGCATATAATGCTGGGAACTAGGAGACGATTTAAAAACTCTGACATCAGAGTTCATCGGGTCACACTTAGACTCGAAGAAGAATATTTTGTATAGGTATAGGACCCAATAATTTGTTTTTAGAAGTTAGAAGTTCCTTCATTTTATGCTGCTTGTGCGTATAGGAACCTAATTAATTGTGATTTAGTTGTTATTCGATTATATTCCTAATATTTGTATCTTGTTCCAGCCTTTAAGAAGATAACAAATAATAACGTTGTTTACAAAAGAAAAGAAAGTATTGATACAGAGGTATTTACAACTAAGTTAATACCTAAGTAACTGCCTTGCCTGTGTGGTGCCGGATTAGAATAGCATCACCCCATCACTTCCTGCGGGTGTCGTAAAAGGCGACTAAAGGATTAATCCAGGGAATGGGCAGCAGCGTTCCCTGTTATACCCGCCTGCCAAGCGTGGTGAGTATGGCATATACCCCCAATTTTGGGGTGGCCTATGTCCAGCAGTGGACTGTTGTGGCTGATGATGATGAACTGATGATGTTTTTCAGTGTTTTGAAAAAGAATTCCGTGCTTCGGAGGGCACGTTAAGCCGTCGGTCCTGGTTGCTGTCTTCGATATAGTAGTTGTTACACAAACCATGTGAGAGGCCTATTTAGCTGTGCTATTAGGTGGTTCACAATGCTAACACCAGGATTCATCGGGTCTATCGACTCGAAACCCACATGACAGAAGAAAAGTGTTTTGTATGGTGATGAAATGGTTCTCTCGATTTTATATTTGAAGTGGTTGTTACGTACAGAAAACAATTATACAACATGTTAAGAACAAATTAGTTATTATTTTATAAACCAATAAATAAAGTAATTTGTCAAAATTATAAATCTTGTTTATAAAGGGCAAGGTTGCTCTTCGTCTGATTTTTTGGCTACTGGTGCTTCATTCTGTATATTTTATCCATTGAGTCCTTTGTCTACTTGAATATCTCACATGGTTGTATTTGAGGATTATTTAATATAGGATTGGTATTCTTAATGGCAAATTATAAATCAAAATAATACGGAAAATCCTTTGAAACAAACCAAACGGACACACTTGACAGAAAGTAAAATGACACAATGTCACAGGCCATAGATAAAATAACTGCTAGCAGTATAAATCAAAAAAGGATTTACTGTAAAATATTTCATTTTATAACATTAATTTACATAAACTAGTTAACTTTATAAGTAAAAATAATAAAAATAATCTTCATGAATGATCAGAAGTTAGATTAGAGACCTCTTTGAACTTCGTAATGAAACGATAGAAATTAATAATCATAATCAGTCATAATAAAATCTTTTTGCTTTTAAAGTTCCTGATACTAAATAAATAGGTAGGTTACCTTAGAGTTTTTATTATGAGCCTGATACTCACTTTTTAATCACAAAAAGATTTTCATCTGAGACTGCAATGAACAAAAAAAATGGTGATCATGAAAGTAGGTCAAATATTTTTTTGAATGATAACTGCTTGAACGATAAAACGCTCAAAGGAGTATCATTAATGTCCTTTTATCATAGCCACAGAATATATAATCAAGGCTTGACCCGATTGGTCGATCATAGGTTTAGGCATGGTTTAGGCAAGGAATCTGGAGGGAACGAAAGTATTAACCAAGTTTTCAAGAAAGTTTAGCAATAAACCATCTGTAAACAGCTAGTCTAAACTGTTGGTGGGCTCCGGCCTTAATGTTACTATTTGTGTGTAGGTAATTTATTAGTAAATCTGTGAACATCGTAAGTCGTTTTACCTGAAAATTGAGATTTCCTGTCAAATGGGAACTTTTAAGGGGGGAAGGGGTGACGCCGGTAGGGGACAGTTAAGAAGGGTGGTGCAGTTTTAAACTACTCACATCAAGGTATACTGTAGCATCATCAAAAGTTAACAGTAAATATCGCCGTCTGGTCCATACATTGAAATCCAGAATAATAAGATTAGGTACGAAATAGGTTTTTAAAGGCAACACGGTAGTATTTTCATACATAATTTATTATTTATCTTACCTATCTTATACATTTGTTTTATTTACCTATAAAGATATTTTTTTTATATACTTAGCGCAATAATCTCGGAAAATTCAAAAACATACGTTTCGTTGTGACCGATTGCTTTAAAATCTGCGAAGTGCAGTGACAAATGCTGGCGTTTTATCGATGAGAATGGCGGCGGCAAGGAACGGCCGGTCCGCGGTGAAGCGCTTCGGTGGACGCGGCATTTTGAGGTATACCAACATCCCTGTAACGCAACAATACGACTGTTTCTTATTACGCAGGTGAGTTCCTATAATTGTAATGTTGGTATCGAGACTGGTGTTGTTTTAAATTCTGCGAAGGGCAGTGACAAATAATGGCGCCTTATTGACGTAAATGGCGGCAAGAAAAGACCGGTCAGCAGTGATGCGCAGATGGCTGCGTTTCTTGTGCAGTAAAAATAACTTGCTGATTATTTTTAACAGGTTTTAAAGACAACAACGGTAACAGTAACATCATATTTTATTAATATACATAATAAATTGTTGTTATTATTTAAAATCTGCGCAGTACAGTGACAAATGCTGGCGTCTTATCGACGAGAACGATAGCAAGGAAGGGCCGGTCAGCGGTGACGCGTTCCGGTGGCGGCGGCATCGAACAGTAAACGAGCGACAGACCTGCAATGCAAATACGGCTTTGTTTCTTAATCATAATTTTTTGAAATACATGATGACGATGACTTGTATGATTATGGATGGAGCTGGAAAGACCCAATCTCTGGAGCAATAGTAAGTAGTGGTAAGTAGTAAAGCAAGTACCTAAATAAGATGGAGCTAAAAGTACCAACTACCATACAAATACACGCGTATAGGACTTATGGAAATAATAGTAAAATAGATAAAATTTGCCAACAGAAGCTATAAAAAAATTATTTGCAATCTGAGCATACCAAGGTAAATAAATCAAATTTTAAAAGACTCACCTAGCAAGTACTATAAGTATGGGTATATAAATAAACACAGTGAACTTTATAGATAGACTTTATCTGTGTTACTGATGGTACCTAATGAAATAACTACTTACTAATACTACTAACGACTCTATATTTAAAGACTTCCAATTTATAAATAGACTGTGGACTGCACTATGAATACCGATTACCGACTATATGAATACTACCAACTGTATACGACAAAATTTTAACTATAAAAATGATTTAAGTATGAAATATATTACCTAACTGTAATTTTGATACAGTCAAACACATAAACTCAATGAATAACTAAATAACTCATTATAAGAGATACACACATACTTACATAAAATCACGCCTTTATCCCTAATGAGGTAGGCAGAGCGAAAACGACCCAAAGGTCTTTTCGCCACGTCTGACAAGTTTTGAGGGTTATTACAGATGATAATGTACCTATAGGTATTGCTATAGTGACGAGTTGTCAGCCCATCGCCTAAATTGCAATACACTGAAACCCTCGAGTCCCTTATCTGGTTTTTACAGCATGCCCGTGACATACGGTGACAAAATTTTGAAATGTGTATCGCTACGCTATTAGTGACAGATTGTCAGTCCATCGTCTTAATTTCAGTACACGGAATTCTTCTTCCACTGATTTTTACAGTAAGCACCTCAAGAGAAACGGCTGGAACACTCTTATGTTTTTCTATCGCTCCCAGTCCAGCATGGAAATATTAGGTAAAAAAGATAAAATTAGCCAACAGAAGCTATAGAAAATAATGTACGAACAAATTTTTGAATAAAACTTTTATTACACAGAAAATAAAAATACCTAAATAATTTTAAATATAAAACATTTGCATATAAAAACACTATGGACATCACAGATTGTCTCCATGGTACTTGGCATAGAAGAAGGGCGTTTTATCATGGTAGATTGCAACTAGGAAGGGTCGGTCGGCCTTGAAGATTTTCGGTGGAGGGCCAAAGTCGACCATGGCGCAAGTCATAGCGATGCCAAAGGCTGCAATACAAAGACGATTTATAGGTATATGTACTTTTTTTTTATCATTTATAATAATCAGGTAGGCCATTACCAAAAGCTCTACAAGGCAACAATGACGTGCAACAACGAAGCAGTACCTATTAATCTGAATTCAACTTGCTACAGACATGCACAAGAATTTTATCTGTATATGAAATGAATGATTTGGAATCTGCAATCTAAAGTTCATACCAAAGTATCAATTAATCATCTAGTTTTAAAAGACTTACCTAGTAGGTATTTTAAGTATAGGTATATAAACACAACACAGTGCACTATGCAGATGTCTACTTTTTCTGTGTTGCTAATGGTACCTAACATAACAGACTAAAGAAAAAGTAGCAATTTATGGATAGATGTAAGTACCAACCGACTATATGAATACTAGGTACCAACTATCTTTCGTACGACTAAATTATGTATTTCATCAACTAAATCTAAAAATTATTCAAGTATGAAATTGCCATTTCCAATAAGGATAATTTTGAATCATTCGAACACGTAAATTCCAATAAACGATGTAACGACTCATTAGAGATGAAGGCAAGAACGCATTAGAAAGGAATCCATCTCTCTAAACTTAAAAAACAGAATTAATGTATCAATGGTTTTTGATGCTTCTGCATTCTTCTGAAGAAGTAATTATGTTAGAATTAGAAGAGAAGCAGAACTGCAATTTCATATTTAAATCGGGGCATTAATGGTTACTAATTTTAAAAATAACAAACCAGCAATGGTAATGACATCATAATGTAAAGTCATCTCATATGCATCAGAACCAAAACGACCATATAAATTCTATAGTTATGATTTCTTATTGCATTGGCAGCCCCGTATGGTTTTACATCGGCTGTTTTTATCAACTGGCTTCGGGTAGATTTCAACTGACTTCGAGTAGATTTCAACTGACTTCGAGTAGAATTTAGCTGGCTTCGAGTAGGTTTTAAACCCGCTGGACAATACACCGCCATTATGAATGGGGAATCACCAAGCAATACAACGGTCAGAAATGATCGGTCAACGCAGAATTTCAACGATCTATCTTCATCTCTTGCCACCAGCCTGAAGGTTCCCAAAACTGTAAAGATTTTCTGTATCAAATCAAAAATTTTGTTCATCAATATAACATTTCAGGACGTCCAATGCTGAATTTAAGCCTCTTACTGACTCATGATGTTTCAATTTCAATGCGTTTTAACATTCCTGTTGTGTTTCCTATATCCGTAAGACAAAGATTTTCATTTTAAGAATCATCATATACGTAAAAAAGTAATAAACAATCTGCACGTACTAAATCGAAATATGTTCATGATACACAACATTTTGTTTCTTTTACTTGTTTACTCCTGACGATGCCGTTTTCATTATCATCAACATCGGCTATGTTAAGGTTCCTACCGTAAACGGCAACAATGGTCAAGTTGTGTTTTATGGAAATAATGGAGAGGAATGGATGGTCTGCTAGAAATACCTCGCAAATATCGTCACTGAGCATCTCGTATCCCATACCTGGAAATATTATACATCTTTATTGTTATAAAGATACCTACCTATGCGGTTATTTTTAGACATATTATTCGTTTTCGTGAAGAGCCTAATTTCATTCGTATGATATGGCAATTTTATACTGAAATCTCTACTAATTTTCAATACCTATAATTAAATTTTAGTTACTACTACATCCATGATAGTACCTATTTGCGACATGTTGGAGATGAACACTGGCATAAGTCGTCGGGGGTAGGGAAGCGGTATATAAATCCGAAATATAGCGAGTCATGAGCAACGATGAAAGCTAAGAATGGATGGTCAGCTTCAAAATATACTTGTTCGGACATAGACATCGCTCTTCTCAAAGCTACGACTTTTGCTGTAAAGTAAAATATGAATAGAGGTGTAATACAGCGCCTACAATATTTTTCTACAGCTGCTTTAAAATATCGGCATGTTTTCATGGTCGCTGGTGCTTCGAAACGAAAATGATAACGACGACTATTCGAAAGAGTTTGACGATGCTACTTATTTGCGCAGAACTTGTCATTGTCGTTTCACAAAAACATTTATAAGTAAGTATATTGGGAAATAAGATCGTGAGTAGTCTGATGAGTAGAGTATAAGAGCCTTTTCACACCACTTTCAAACATGTCAAATCCATGGTGTGAAAAGGCTCTAAATAGGCTACAATTTGCTATCTCCTTTCAATAAAAATATACTGTGTGTAAGTATAAACTTTTTAATACAATTAAAAATATTATAATTATAAAGAGATACTCGTAACACAATAATAAAATATTAGTTTAATCTTAGTTTTGTAAGTGCAGTGCAAAGTGCTCATTTTATGAAATGCAGCAAAGATTCTTAACTCGGCGATGCGTGCGCGCTCATTCCCCCCGATAGACACCGATGAAGAGGGTGTTGTTCTCGGCCCCAGTGAGCACATAGAGGAACGGGCGGTCGCACTTGAAGGAAAGCGGCGGCGCCGGCATACAGCGCAGCATCATCACCATTCCTGCAGGGAGCAGGGGGCATTGGTAGGCTAGAGGTCGTCGCGCGGCGGCGGGGTCGGCGTGGCCTGCGCGGTCGGCCGGTAGATGCCCAGCAGCAGGAGCTGCCGCCCCGCCAGCACCGCCGCCAGCGCCGGCCGGTCCACCGTGAACTCCGCCGCCAACTCAGCGCAACGCCGCTTCCGCACCGCCCCCGCTGCCGCACGATATCACCCACGTCACACACAGACAACAACAACAGCCAATTTTCCCAATCCAGAATGAGTCAGTGATCGTCCCAAACCAAAGTATAGAAATTGACAAACGAAACATGTGCAACAAAAAATAAGCGTAAAATTCTAAAACTACCTAGTGAGTTAACAATTAACCATCCAGCTTTCCCAATTCACAAAATCTGCCACATTAATTGGAATGCACATATTTGGAATTGATAAAATATGCAAATATACAATCGAAACAGGTTAAACAAAAAATAAGCGGTTCATTATTAAGTACCTATTGAGTTCACTTTTAGTTTGCAGTGGTAGGTATAAACAAGTGTAAAGATAATAATGTAACATGACATTTTAATTACATGGAACAAAAGCGTTATCTATCGCATATGTACAATGTTTTAAAACAATTTCCATGTATTGCAATGAAAACATGTTTTTAATGAATAGGTACATTCTAGGAATATTTGACATGGCACCAGTGAATAATCTAAATCTAAGTAAGATGGAGTAGATAAATACTTAGGTATAGTTATGCCAACATTTTCTGGGCAGTACAAGAGTGCCAAAAAGAAAAACGAAATATCAAATTCTCAGCGAAACACAAAGAAAACTCAACTGGTAAGATTCATCATCAAGTCAGATCTACAGGTGTTATTTTGTGAGAACCAACGCAAAATGTGGGAATGCTAGTGCATTAGTTTTCAGGGTTTGCTCGCTCCGTCGTTGGCTCTGTCTCTATATCACCACTGGTATAGACTCAAATGATACAGAGTCTTGGAGACGTATTTTTGAATCACTCGAATCGAAAATCGCAAAGTGTTACCTTACCAGCATCACCGGAAATCGCATGTGAATTATTCTTTTGTATGCAGATTTAAGTTCAAATGATTCAAAAATAAGGCTGCTGAGCTAACCCATAAAAAAAAAAACGTTTCCTCACCTGTAGCTGCAGCCGCTTCAGCACCCTCCTCATTAACTTCAATAAACGCTTTCTGTACAGCTTTAGACACATATAGAGGCTCTGAAGGGGTCAACAGATTGTTCAGACCTGAATTGTGTTGGTTGAAGATCGAATTAATTCCAATCTGAAATTTTAATTAAAAATAATAATATAGTGCCTTACGGTCTAATAAAAATCGTAGGTACAGATGTTCAAAAAGTTTTGAGGCTTAGATCGAAGATTGAAAATAGCAAGAAAGAATTGAATTAAACTTACTTTAGGCAACAAGGAGTTCAAATCAATCTCTGTTTCAATTTTGAACTTGGGCACGGAGACCTGTACTTTCGTGCTGTACATCTTTTCCAGCTCTGCCATTAGGTCGTGACCATTAGCCAACTTCTGCAAGACTGCGTTAAGGCCCTCGATCTCCTTGGGCAGAATTATCACCATGCTTGCTTCGTTGCCAACATACGGCATTTCAAGTAACTGCAATATCACCAGAATATACACGTATAATACATACAAACATAAAGTCACGCCTTTATCCCGTACGGGGTAGACGGAGCACAATACGCCTTGTAGAAGGCGGTTTCGCCACGTCTGACAAATATAGAGGACAATTTAAGATGGAAATGTGTATCGCTATAGAGACAGGTTGCTAGCCTATCGCCTAAATTACAATTGGTATAATAAAAAATTTAACGGGGTATAATACCTACTATACAACAATATAGACTCAACGACTCGATTAGTCGGCTAGTCCTTCACAATAACCATATTCGATTCAATTCCTACGCACTAAGAATTTGTATATATACGTGTATAATCGGTATTACGTATACCAAAATCAACCTTATATTATTAGTGCAGCTATTATTTGCTGTACTGCTTTTCAGAACAATATTATAATTTATACTGTAATCAATGAAACATAAAAGCATTCCGCAAACACATACTTATTTTTAAACCCTCTTTCTCCTATATTTGAATAACATTTTTCTCAAACAATCAAAGTAAATATCCGTCTGAGGTGAACAATTTGTACGCACCTGTACTCCGAGTGCTTCACTCTCGCCGTACTTATAGTCTGCCTCTTTAAACATCATAGGCACTTGAATCGTGGTCTTAGCATCGACATGGAAGTCCTTTGGCTTTGTCAGATGCGCACTGAATTGTGCCTTCCATGTACCCTGATGAAGGATCACAATAATTGAAATTAAAATCAAAAATTATGCTTTTAATATATTAAAAATACGTACATACAAATTAAGAACTTACCTTAAAATAGAGAGCATTCACAAGAACCATCCGTGTGTTTTCGTCAAATGAGTCAGACGAAAGAAGATCATGGATTTTGTTGTTAGTCTTGTCCTCAACCTGTCAAAAACACCAGTTTAATGTAACTAAGAAATAAAAAACAATATAGCTATTTATGGTATCAGGGCGCCCGCCGCGCTCATAAGTAATCTGTGGTCAGGTCCGGATTCCAGTGAAATGGAAACTAGCAAATATGTGCCTACCCATTTGTTGATTGTATTAGCTGCAGCGACTGATTGGGTAAAATCCATCTTCTCGATGGCAGCATCGAAAACTTTGGTCGCATCTTGCAATAGACCTGGCTCTAGTTGGTATGGGCCTTCTTTCACATACACTCGGTTCGCTACGTTCAACGTCACTCCTTTCAGAGAACGAAGCTTGGACGATACCGACGAAAAAGCTGACCGGATCTGAAAGTACAGTTAAAAATAAATCAACATATTCTTGGCAAACGATCATGAAATGAAAATAATCGATATTTAAAAACTCGGAAGCTCCAATTGTATATACAAGTTTGCCAACTGCTAGTAATATATCAGATTTTAATTATGCTCTCCTATTGATGTTATCTTAAATTTTATAACATAGACGAGTATCTACTAGCCTAATCATCACTCTTAATCACTACGTAATTAAACGAGCTATAGATTCACAGAACCATTAACCTAAAGATGGACACAGAAACTGCCACGGTCTTTGAAAATACGTGCCTTATCTACACCTTAGCAGAATCCATCTATACTCCCCGTACCTTTATCAGAGTGAGGCCGAGTGCTGTCAATAGCTTGAAGTGGACATAAAGAACGGAACCTAATATTTTGCACTGTCAGAGTCTGCTGCGATATTTGCAGTCACCACCATGCAAGCTCAAGTTAAAATGAAAACGGATCCTAGAGAATCCCACAATCGCAATCACTGATACGATTTATCACACAGATCTCTTGAAACATGAGTATTCGTGCTTTGCCTACGTTCTACGCATTGTTCTATGTTAGTAGATATAACTTGACATCTCTGTCGATGTCCAGGACACATCAATACTCACCGCCTCCTTATCCTGGAAGCCGAGGGCTGTGAAGAGCTCGGAGCGGGAAGGCTCGTTGGCTCCCAAAGCAACCAGGGCCAGCAGGTACTCAGCAGACAGCGGGGACGACACCACACTCTTGCTCTTGTCCAGCTCCTGAAATACCAGTACATTGCGGTCATTCTAGACCATGCTTTAAATTCAAGCGCTTAATTGTGAATTTAAGATCGGCAAAATTGCTTAATCTTCTTCAAGAAGATTGCCCATTAGTGTAACCAGCGGTTTCGCATCGCAAGTAAAATAAATAGGTAGCTTCTTATCAATTTAAATTACCTAACCAATCCACAAGCCACACTATAAAGAATAAAAATACACTAAGTCTTAAGGTTAAATGCAAAAATAAAAACATTTTTGCAACCATTAGTATGTCTGGCTACAATAGACACGTAGGTGTCTGATGTGTATGAGTTCACCTAAATAACCTTTGTTTAGGAGGTCTTCAAGGTGAACTCCATAGTACGTAGCGGTTTCGTTCTTAATAAAGCGTATAACGAAGGATTAAAAAGTTTTCAGAAGAAATACTTAGTCAATTCATGTTTTCACTACGTGTGTGATGCCGGATTAGATCAGCATTACCCCATAAGGAATACCATCGAGTCGATACAAACTGATACCAACCTATATATGTAGCTGTCATTTAACTTTTTGTATCGTCTTGTGTATGTTGATAATGATAATAAAAATAATCTTCTTCTTCTTCTCTCCTTGCCTTATCCCTTTATGTGGGGATAATGATAATAAAAATAATATGCTAAGTTAATAATGGACTATAATCTTATCATCACACATTCTTACGGTAACCCATGGGTAACTCTAAATATCTGTTTAATGTTTAGGATCCGAAAATGGATAGAAGATTATAAAATCTACCCACTTTTATATAATATATGTTTTATTTATGTCTCTATAGACATTTTTATAATATATGGTATTGCAAATATAAATAGGTTGGTAATTTTTTTTTTCAAATTATTGGTAGTTTCGAACGTGTCTATTTGTTATCTGCGCTGTGTCTGCACTGTAGCCACTTATTTACTGGATATTGCGGTACCTTAACCCAACCTAGATAAGATAAAAATACTGTTTTGGACCGAACACTGATAATTCGTCAACACGAGGTGTAAAGTATCGGATTTTCGCACAAGTCTGGTCGAAAAAGATAAAATTAAAATATATATACAATATTTAACTTACTTACTGAAATTACCTACAAAGATAATACACAAAATAAAACAATTTTATCGTTCTAGCATAATAAATGAGGTCCTATGCAAATGCACTTCAAAGAAGCACCATTGACCCTTTCATTAATTAATTTATAAGGGTCAATAGAACGACTCCGAACGAAATCTCATGAGTTACTACGCTATGGTAACGCAGTGCCCACAACGCAACGATTAGGTCTATTTATAGCCTAGATATTTACTAAAAAAATACATAAGTTTGAGTATAGGTACACGAAATGACGCTATTCCAATTTAAATCTAATATTTTGTAACGAAGTGCCTTATTTTTATTGAATTAAAAAAATAAGTACTTACATTGCAGAACTTGGCGGCAAAATTCGCGATCGTGGAAGATACAGCTTTGGCGTCCATGTTATCAGCGGCACACACTTGCAGTAGGAACAGGAGGACTGGAATAAACACAGATATCTGCACTTCACCTGTATTTATAGGGGTTTTTGTTTAGTATGAGACATGCGAGCAACCGTCTCGCTTGCAATGTGTCTGCAAACAAACATACACAGAGGGAATACCGAACTAGCTGGCTATGATGTGATGACATCATCGACGCCGGCCGGCGGCGGCGCAGCACAGCGAGCTGACTCACTGTACGGAACAACGCAATCGCAACCTTGAAACCACTACTTTACACCACATTTTAACATGACATGATTTTAGGCACAGAAAAAAACATCAATAGCTATCTCAGGGTCACGGTCAGAATGAAAGTCAAACAACAAGGATAATAAATAGAATAAAAGCAGAAATGTTTCTGTAAATAAGGAAAAATATAAGTAGGTAGTACAAAATGCGATATTTACAGTTAACAGTTGTGGCTTGCATGGGTTGAGCTTGTAGTTACATATTAATTATACTTATTACAGAATTTCCACTTGCTGATAAATCGTAATATTGACCAATCCTGAAACAGTGTCGTATCTTATCAATAAAAAAGTGAATAACATTTCGTATACAATCATAAATCATGCTAGGTACGAAATTAATTCATTGTAATCCAGATAATGCTAATAACTCACTCGTTGTTTAACTCACGAATTTACCTACACACTCATAGACCTCATACCTACTAAATATTATATTCCACAATGCTACTGTACAAACTTTACCTATTCCTAGGTTAAGTAAACAAACTCCAACAATGTTAAAACGTGTATCAACAAAAATATACGAAACCTATTGATATGATGTAAAACCATTTAAAAATAATACTATTATCTACAATATAAAATTTCAGTGGTCAATAAATAGGTATAATACTAAAACGTTACGAATTTATTGTATTCTAATCTATCTTTTCCGTATTATGTTTTGATCCATGCACGATCCATGGTTTTGATCACAGGTTTTGATTGTCGACTTGACGTCAAGTTGGTGGCGAGACCGTGTCATGTCATGGTTGACATGGCACGGAACTCAGCCGCTACAGCGCTGCATCACGAAGAAAAAAATCGGGAAAACGTGTGAGAAAAGGCACAAAAATATACAATAAAAAATATATATGGAAAAAGTGAATACAAATACAGATGTAAATTTTTTTTGAAAATTTCTAGAGTGTGAACCTGCCCATCAAACTGAATAACTTTCCCTAAGGAACAATACAAATTGGACCTCCCATACAAAATTACTCGAGGCGCTGCTGACACCATTTATCTCAACCTATTGTTCTCTGGAGAGAGTTGTTCATTTTCATCGGTATATTCGCACGACGCGGAGGCAAGTGTCCTGAAGTTGTGACTTCGCGCAGACGTACGGCGCGAGAGCTAATCCGTACGGATTCCACTTCCAACGCATGGGCGAGAGCTTCTTACACGTTCTTGTGGTGCTTCAGGTGAGCCGCAATTCGAACTTCTGAGTCACGTATCCCGTCGATGAAACTCTGGAGAAGCATGCAATTGATCATCTCTGGAGACGTACGGTATGCTCGACGAACGAGTTTTTCGACTTCCATGTACCACTCCTGGAGTGCGTTCACGCATGCACCTAGGGGAAACCGTTAGAGCGACTTTTAATCTGACAGCTCGCGTAAACCCCCCGTTCATGCACGCACTTGCACCTGTCAGGATCAAAACGCGGTTTTATCAACTGTCATAGTGAAAAGTTCCTCTAATCTTGCGTTAACCAAACGCCCGTGAACGTACCCTTGGAGACTCTCATTCACGATAGACATGTTCCAAGTTCAGCTAATTGTCAAAGTATGGTCAGCTAATTAACGAATAAATAACGATTTTCTTCTTCGCCACATGTTCGCAACATGCACTTTTTATTTATGACCTGCATTATAAAAAGAGCGTGTGTGCCGAGCAGAGCACACGCTTGACATTTTTGACATTTCGGCTTCCGTCCCCCACCGTGACGTATTTCCGTCTCCCGACCTTGAAATTTTACTCTCTACGCGCCTAAAGAAGTTTCACTTCAACAATATCGTCAATTTAATTTGATTATGTATTTTATTTGATCTATGTATTTTAGTTTTGTGCATATAGATACCAAATATTAGTCCGTCTGTTTAATATAAGTACACTGTAATTAGTTAATCCTTGCATTCGATTTTAAATATGTTGCTTCATTTAAGTTTCCTTCCGATTTCAAACTATCAAAACGTCAAAACGAGTCAACAGTCACGAAAAATTGAGCCTTCTATTTTATAAAGGTACATAAAGCGACATCAAGCGCTGATACCGCTAGATTTTTACGTATCGAATCTTCTCTGTCCTGTTCTAGCATTGGCAAACAGATGAAACAACATCAACACCCAGTTAACATCGTAGATTAGTGCAGAGCGCCAGTTGGTAAACATTCTCGCGAAGACTCCACGACTTTGTACAAAGACACAGTGGAAATCCTTCGCAAAATCAATTATTATGCCATCGCAGTGAGAGTTATTGAGATTTGTATGCAGTCCGTTGAAATAAGTAAGTATTGATTTTAGATAGAGCTCTGCGCTACATAGCACGCTTGAAGCAAAACATTTTAGATGCGCGATCGAAAGAAACCATGTTTCATCACAGCCTAGGTATTTGTAGCAAATTAGGAGAGTGATATTGCACACACTAGAGATTAGCTTCAACAACCATCATTATCGTAAAAAATCATCGCTTATGTTTTATTAATTCTAGAAGGAACAACGGTCAAATAAATGGACTATATTGTTTCATAACATCTACCAATCTTAGATATCTTGTAACATTTTTTTGTTATTGACCATCGTCACACCACACTCGCAGATTTTTGTGAAAAATAGCCTTCCTAGGCATCGTAGTAGCAAACACAGCACATAATAGACATAATATTTCTCTCGAATCATGCCCTTACAATACAACCAACTGTCACAATCGGTAGGTCTAGATACATAAAATCAATAAGCAAGCACTATAGATCTAAACTAGACTGAACGAACATTCTTAAGACTAGGCATTAGTAGGCATCTCTATCACTAAGTAGTCTGCGAAAAAGATGTTGATAACTATTCTGGAATGTTCGCTTTAATTTTCGAAATATTTCAGGTCGTCTATAATAAAGTTTTTCGGAGTAATATCATTGCGAAAGTAGTCTTGAGCAATGAGCTCTCGATCCGGAAGTCCTGGGTTCGATTCTCGGTCGAAGACAATGACTTCTTGTTGTAGAAACTAGAAAGTTTGGTTAGGACATTGCAGGCTGATGACCAGATTATCCTTGTTCTTAGGTCCTCCTGTGAGAATACAAAGATTGAAGCATGTTTGTAGGAATACAAAGTGCACTTGTGTGTTTTGCAAACTCGGGCACTAAAAACCAGTTACGCGAACATGTTTCGTCATTAATGACTTAAAAAATACAGATTCTGAGGAAAGAATTTTATTAATATCCGTGCTTCGGAGAGCACGCTATGCCGTCGGTCATGGTCGCTGTCTTTGTTAGTGTTCGCCATACGAATCATGTATGAGGCTTAATTATCTGTGTTATAAGATCTCGATTCATAACCTAACCCACGGAAAACGAGTTACAATATTAGGAGGGTACCAAGAAGAGAGAACTCTGTTGTGAAAAACTCAAAGGCGGTCAAAATTTTTCGAAAACCGTGTTTTAGAATCCGAAAATTAGGGTAAGGTTGCGATGATTGGACCACTTTAAATGGTCACAGCGGCTGAAAAATGATAAGAAGCGAAAACGTGATTTATGATTTTAAGAATTAGAACTCACAGGTGACATTTAAGATTTTTAGTCCAGATAATAATAATGCGGTGAAATATAAAAATCCAGTTTTGTAGTGGTTGCTTTCTTTGGACCACTGTTTCTTTGTTTCGACCAGTCAGTTGCTATCATTTGACTTAGTTTTTTTTTTTTATTATATATTTTTCATGGGTTCTTTTTACGTTACTGAAACACCCCCTAAGCTATGGCACGCAATTAAATTAACACCCTGTATAACAAAAACTGTTAAGTATTCAGGTAAATAATAATAAATCTAGTAGGACAAATAAATAATGTGCGCAATTATTAAAAAACCATATTCAAAACTTTAATAAAACTGTCCTTACATCGCAAAGCCTGTCGCGAGATTTTAACATCTAGAGCCCGCGAAACCGCGTTGGGTACTACTTCAAAAAGGAACCGTTTCAGCACGACGACGGTTGATTTTTCAAGCTGTTCGTTTCCAAGAAACCGAAGCGGTCCAATTAAAGTGCTGGTCAAATGATCGCAACCTTACCCTAAGAATTTCTGTTTATTCGTAACAAACTTTTCCCTTTCCAATATTTTTAATGTTCGTTTTCCTCCAGTAAAAAAAAAAAGAACAACTTTTACAAAGCTTTTTTTCTAGGGATTAAAAAAATTGGTTTCTTTCCATACAATATAATCCCTTTGATTCATCTTACCTTTGAATTTCTATCAGTTAATTTATTTCTGATTGATTGATTTCGCGAAATCCCTGGTTTCGTCATTTTCCAGCGACATATGCGTATTTTAGATAGGATGTCCAGCACCGCAGCGCCTATAAGTAACCTGTGCTTAAACCCTTAGAGCAACACGGCGGCCTTCCGGGCGAGCGGAAGGCCGTGTTGCTCTAAGGCTTAAACCAAATAGAGTAAACCTCGGAAAACCTCCCGACCGCCGATCCCGTTGAAATCGAAATTATGCAACCTCTCTGTAAAATAAATATTTAGAAAAGCTGGCCTCTTGGCTACAGCGACGTATCATGTCAAATTTAGTCAAGAAAAATAAAACAATCTTACATCATATTTTGGCAGAAAATAAATTATACGATTTTGTTCTACATTAAGTAACTAACAGTGCTCATCATTGGATAATGAAGTGAAATTTTCAAGTGAGCTTACAGAAAAGATATAAAAATGTTGAGGTCGCTCGCATTACAAACGAGAGTGTTACACCACTTACGCAGTACTAGGCAGTATACATTGTGTGGTCCGCCGCAGGCGCACGATAATTGCGGGTGTCCGCCCTTAGTGCCGGGAGGCGGGCGGCGCATCATCCCGCCCGCGGACTGCCGCCCCGGGCCCATCCCGGTTAATCCTTGTTGCCCCAGCTTCCACCATGGACACGACACTTATAAGAAATACAAATACTTGTTCTTCTTCATATTTCTGCCTCTGATCATCATCCAATACGTCCGCACACGCGGCCTGGAGATTCCGGCGAAGAAGCCCTGTCGACAATACGAGTATATGCGTAAGCGCGCCAAGAGGTTCCCGTGGGGGGACGGGGATAAGTCCTTGTTCCACAACGACCACGTCAATAGCGTGGACAGTGATTGTGAAACTGAAGTAAAACCTGAGTATTGTGACTAAGCAAATTGTAGAGCACATTTGATTATTTGATGTTTTTGTGGTGAAGCAACTTGTTAGTTTTATGGTTTTTGCTATACGCTAGACTTTAGTATCGTTTTCGTTACTCCAGGTTTCTATAGTCATATCTAGACTATTATAGAAACTCAGTAGTAGGTACAATTATTTAATGTACAAGTGATTCATACAAAAAGATAAACGATAAAAGTACAATATAATATAATATTTATATACCGACTAAGTATATTTAAATAAATAAAACTTTTTGTATGAAAGAACTCCCTTGAGAACCTCAAAAAAAATTCCTGTTTCTCTATTTTTACACGAAAACGATACTAAAAAATGGCGTGTAGCTTTAAATGTTCTGAAAATTTTTATCAAACATTTTTCAGTATTTCCAACTTAGGTATGTATGAAATTGTGTGAAATTGGCAGTCTTGAATTAAACAAAAGTATACCAAGCTAAAGTGTATAAATGTGTTATATAATTCATAATCATAAGTAATTGAACATAATAATACCAAGTCACAGTAAAAGTATTTTCGTAAATTATTACTTAAAGTTGTGCAAAAAGAAATATCTTGTACATTAGGTAGGTAAACGTCGTATATGATGTAATATTATCGAGTAAGCAGCCACTATTATAAATTAGTCGACTATTTATAATCTATTTGTTGTTTGGATTAAAATTTATGTACCTACTTCGTCTTTCATGTTTCAATGCAGTCTAACTTTAGAACTGATATGTTGGACACGCTACAAATAATAATACCTACGCATACCTACTTAATAGTTCAGATCTATACACACATACCTACTAAGGTACTAAAATTAAATAAATACAATTCATATTTGTTCACATTTGTTACATACTAGAGCTGTTCATGAAATAGTGAAATCGAGTCATAAACTCCATGACAAGAAAAAAAATACGGTAGACAAAGCCCCGACATTTGTTATAATAATAATAGTTTGATTCGTTTATTTTTTTTACACAGCTCTCATGTATTTGTGTCTTTCACAATAATGGAGAAAATTTAAGTTGGCGTGGCTCGGTGATAAACACTATCAATGCTTGTTTTTTTTTTTACTACGGAGCAGGTAAATCAAAATCAAAGAGAAACATAAGGGATTAATGCTGCTTCAAATTCTAAAGTTTCGTGCGTATGATGGATTTAAGGCGTTAGGGCGAGACAGTAAAGAATGTTAAGGAAATTCTATCCACAGGAAACTTCCGTGAGCCAGTGGTCTGAACGATGGGATCTCAATCCGGAGGTCCTGGGTTCGATTCCCAGGGGGAAACACAATGTTAATATTTGTTAATTTATCACTTTTTGAGATTTTTCCCATTTTGGTTAGGACATTGCAGACTGAATCACCAGATTCTGGAGGGTATACTATAAGCCGTCGGTCGCGGTCGCTGTGGTCGTTACGGAAACCATGTCAGAGGCCTATTAGCTGTGCTATTAGGCGGTTTAAAAACTGACACCAGGGTTCATTGGGTCGATTGACTCAGAAGCCACACGACAGAAGAAGAACCGGAAAGATCTTGGGATCCTATTCTGAGACAGCTAAGGAGTGGTGATGAGAAAATCGGCGTGGCAATTTCGTCCTGTTTCACCATAATAACGCCCCCGCGCATATGTCCGGAATTGCGTAATGTGATTGAAAATGCTAGCTTTAAATTGATGTAAAATCCTCAATTTTTAACGGAGTTTTACTCCCAGTAATTTTTACCTATTTATTTCCACGCCTGAAAGAACACATTAGCTTTAGTACAAAGAAAATATTAGCTTTAGTAAAGAAACTTTAATATAACCAAGTATGTATATAAATATTAAAGATAAAAAAGTGACATATAAACATTAATTAAAGATATCTGCGTCATAGACATTCTCACTATTTATTGAATACCCCTCGTAGGAACACTACTCTACCTTGTGACATTATAAACATTCATTAAAAGATAACTGCGTCATAGACATTCTCACTATTTATTGAACACCCCTCGTAGGAACACTACTCTACCTTTCGATAGAAAGCAGTAAACTGCATACTAGGTACTACTGGTTTTAGAGCTCCGTACCAAACGTTCCTAAATTAAAAAACCTCTGATGTACGGTACGTCCCTCCCGTGGACAGAGGATACAGAAGACCTCGCAGAAAATGTGTGTATTTCTGATGCTGCTTGCTAGTGTACCATGCATGAGATAATTGATGCACCGCAAAATATTACCAACGATAATCGCATGCTGTTTGTAACGCTTTGGTTCTTAAATAAATGATATTATACATAGGTATTAATACATACATACATACACATACAACATACTAACATACAACATTATACAATTTATAAAAAATTGAATTACTTAGCGACTATACCTCAAACTCATATCATAAGTCCAAACGTAACGACTGTGATAATTAAATGGCAAAAACGACACAGATAAGATGAGCATGGTGCTTCATGATCATGAATGCCTAATATCAAAAAAAAACATGATGATGAGGATGCAGCATACAACAAAAAAGAGTTTATAAATAAAATGATGTTGTTATTATTAGGAGTCAGAGAGGCATGATGTCTGGAGGATCCACAGGAGTAATGAAACTCGTAGCATTGTGGTAGAGAGTGGAGATGCGCACGCAAGTTCGGGCGGGCGGCGGCGGCGGCGCGCCAGCAGCGCCGGGCGCGGGCGGTGGGCCGCGATCAATACCCGCGCTGACGTCAGAGGTCGAGCGCGCGCCATTGGCCCGCGCGGC
>JARACY010002190.1:0-45743 GCA_029255725.1 Scrobipalpa atriplicella | reverse complement strand
TGAGATTGGTAAATACGACATACATTTTGCTATAATTATAAATGTAATATGGAAATGTTTAATATCAGAATCGTTCCGGATAAGTAAGAGGCGCGTTTGTCATTTGTCTTTTCAGGGACATTTGCCCGAGTGGTGAAAGGAGATTGTAACGTAAATGTACAAGTCATGTTAAGTGGGACCACAAGTCAGCGGGTGTGTGCTCCGGCGGGGTGGGGAGGGGTGTGGGCAAAGGCTCTCTTTACGGAAAAACTTTTATAATTAAAGGACATCAAAGAGCTTGGGCGATGGGGTTACACTTCGGATCGTTATTCAAAGCGGCCGTAACCGAGATAAGGGATCTCTTGTCGCCTTTCAATGGAAGTTTATTTTATGAACTGTGACAAGTAAAATTGAGCGTGAGGGGTTTGAGGTTTAATTTCTAGCTTTAACATGGCCTTAACATAGAAATTGTTTCTTTTTCTTGGTAAATTATTTGGTTGTACGTGGTGTTAGGCGACGCTATCGGTAAGTCCCCATCAGCGCGGCAGTAATCAACTCCCCACTGGTGGTTTGTAATTGATTGGTCTCAGGCGCAGACGACAAAAGATAGAGCAGAGTCACCCAGCGCCTCGCCTAGCCTCTAGTCGCCTCTAAATGGATTTGTCAACTGCGTCACTAATTAAATAAATACACAATTGCTCGGCGAGTTCCTTCACCCTGGCTTTATCAGTGCAGATGTTTTTTGTCGTCGAGTTTATTTTTCCCTAATCAAAGTTGGCGGCTGTCATTGTAGATTAAGCCGATACTTCGGCTCTGTGTCCTTTTTAAGGTATTATAAGGAAAGGTGAGACTGTAATTAAGGAAATGGTGTTTTCATATTTTCTACGCTGAAATATTTTTCGTGTAAAAGTTTAACAGGAAGTTGACATGTTCCAGCGATTTTTGCATAATTTTGTTAATACACAAAATAAATAACGATGTTCAGTTAAAAACATTCCTATCGCAGAAAATTATATCTAGTACAGTTATCAACAAAATGCTGTTAGTTTTCGAGATCCAATATCAACACTATCAAGTTACAGGCACATATCGAAAACAAGTGCGTATTATTGTAGTTCGGAAACGGCGCGAGAGGGGAGACGGAGCATCAATCACAGGAAGCTTTTTGTCAACTTGCCACTTCGACGTTTCCTCGTATTAATGGTTAATTCAAATGTGGAATCAATTGATTTATTCTTATCGCCCACACCTTTTTTGTCTTGAGTGTACATTATACATGAACAAGTCTTGAGAAACTATTGCTCCTAGGTGTTCATAGGCGGACACAAAATGTTCAATAATAAATATAGAATTTAGATAAAAAATTACTTAATCCATCGCTAAAATATTTTTTTAATTAAATAGGTACTTACCCACCAAGATTCCTTTTAGAAAACGGATATCGGTACATACCTGAAACAATAAAGTAAATATTACTTAGTTACACTATAATTATACCTCTCTAAATTAATAATAGATGGGTCTAAGGGAGTTCAAAGCTAGGGCGTTGTGGTCGTATCTTCGTTTCGGAATTTGCTCTAATTTTCCTTTTAAAGGAATATCTTTGCGTATTACGTAACACAAATAAACTACAAAATGTATGTGAGTAAATAAATGTTATCACATAATGTTTGTCACAGACCTCTTTCCTTTTTCGAACGACTACTTGGTCAGCAAGTGACATGTGTAGGTAAATTGCCACATGGAACTGAAAGTTTAGTTTTGGTTTCTGCTTAAAACGACCATGATTTTGGATCCTAAAGAGCTATCTACTATGTTAAAATAACACGGATATTGTACAAAGCTTTTACTTTGCGTAACAAGTGTTGCATTTCAAAGTACAGCACGAAAAAGCAAACATCTCCCACAAAGCCCGTGCCGAGGGAACCAATGCAGAGTTCTAAACAACAGTCACCACCTGATCCCATTATGCGCTTTTTGTCCCTTAAACTTTTTAAAAGAGCTCCTCTGTCTTCCTACAAACAATTTAACAGGCCAACTTCGCGAAATAGACTTTTCGGAGGAGATTTGTTATTCACTCAAAAGTTTTAAGTGGCTGTGAAACATCGTTGTCAAAGAATTAAATAACTAGTCGGTTAGAACGAGTTGGTACTTTAATGTGGAATGAATAGAGTTGACAGTTGTGCGTGACGGTTTGAGCTGTAGTCGGCGGTTGCGGCGGTGGCGAGGATAGTCGAGTGTCGGAGTGTCGAAGCGGGAAGTTGGCGTCAGGCTGTGCAATACGGAGAAGCCGTGTTGGCTGCTTGTTCGACGCTTCATTTACGTTATGCTGGTGGTAGAGGTGGCAAAACTCAATATGAGCAGTATTTTTCGACGTTACCCGTCGTATCTCAAAGAACATTCGTGGTACGAATGGACAAGAATTTCTATTTTGGTCAGTAATTTCAGTTGATAGGCTCGGTACTATGCCATCAAAAGATTTCTGAGAGAGCGGTTCACAGAAATTTTATTTGTATCCATGAAGTATTTTATCTAACAATATCAATCAAAGAATCGCAGAAAGTAAAACATCGAGTATCTTGGAATAAAATAAAATTAACGATACTCCGCAAAAAGCAAAGCAGAGCGAAATAATTTCTCTAGAAAACAGTATCGCCGTATTATTGGAGCTAAGTCGGTTATTAAGAAAGTCTGTAGTTGGATAAGAGCGTTGGTAATAGCCCCCCGGCGCGCGAGCTGCCTTCCTGCGTCCATTAGAGCCGTAGGGGAAGCCCCGCGACGCGCAGCGTGGCGCCATCTACTGCAATACCCCAACTATAGTATTTTTATCTCACGACTGCCGCTCGGCCATACTCGTGGTTGTGGCCGTACTCGTACAGACACGCGTCCATGTGTGCGTAAATACAGGTTTACTATGGCGAACTCACGCACACTAAGGCAATGCGCGTGTAGGAGGTTTTTACACACACAAGTATGGCAAAGTGGCAGTCGTGAGATAAAAATACATACTAGGATTGAAGAAAGTGTACGTGGTGGGGGTAGCACAGATAATGAAGATGGATGGCTAAATAAAAGTCAATCATTTATTAGTCGGGTGATAGGAACCCCTCTTTATTTAGTAAGGCTATAGTTGTATCTATAAATAGTGTCCTTTTTTGACTGGTTGATCGCCTATTCAGGGTGGTGAAAAAATATGAACATACATGGTAGGTATGTTCATATTTTTTCTCAAAAAACATAAAACAATGTTTCAGAAAAGTTCATAACCAGTATAAAGTGAAACTGTGACGCTAAATCAAACTTTAAAATACTTGTGTTATAGTTTGAAACAGAGAAGAAAGTCGCGCTCCGCATCCACCCAGTCACCACTGCTTACGAGCTTACAAAAGAAAATCAACATGGCGCATTGTCTACACATTCCAACAATATATTATTCTGATTAAATTTCTTTGTTGGACACTGCAAAAAGCGCAGTTTACATAGTCCTGGTAGAAAGCCGCTCGTTAGTTTGGCTGAACATAGGATAATTGTGATAACCGCATTTATCCGCGCCCGAAGCTGGATGTAAAGCGTAATCTAGTTATACCACGGCTGCTAGCCGGAGGTACCGGTGGTACCATAAATGTAACGCACACTCGAGGCTGGACTACTCAAAAGAGAACGAGGAATGGAACCACGAAATGAAATACTGAAACACTCACTCGAATTCAAACTAACATTTCAAACTTTGGTTATTGAAGTTCTAGAAAGATTTTTTGATTTTGGAGAGGCTTATGCAGAAATGAAACTTAATTTTCGAAACACAAAATACCTAAACCATTTTATTATCATTGGTATTTTGTAAAGAAAAATACTCCTTTTCTGAAAGATTGACAAAAAGATACTTAGGTATCAAGAGACTGAAATAAAATTGTGGAAGTCTTAATGATCGGTTGGTTTATTGGTCCCCGGGTATCCACCGCTGCGGGGAAATGATCTCAGTTGACAAACTTCTTTCATTTATAGTTCCCGGACAATTATTTGTACAGATTTTTACTTTGTCCGCTTTTTGTGTAGCTTCAAAGCTACGCGTGTAACTGCTACGGCGTAGCAAGCTCTACGGGTCTACGCGATTCAGAGCAGGAACATTGCCAAAATTACGTTACACGTGGCAGAAACTTATGTAGGTAATCTCAGCTAAAATGTTAAATGCAACATTGAGTTTGTTTGTTTCTTACTTACGGTAAACTAAACAAGGTAGGTAATAGATTCATGTGACATCCTAACAAGACTATATAAAGCTGGTGGTTAAAAATAGTCTCCATTTTCCAAGATGTTGACATATAAATAAACAGCTTGTTTTTCCACTGCGTTTCTCATTAGAAAAATGTTGTGTTCGTACTGACTGGCCTCGGCGCCTCTAATTGCAAACGCTGAACACTTTTTGTTCAGATTGTCGCCACCAGAGTTATTCGCTTCAAATTGAATATTAAATTTGCACTGCAATAACAGAAATTTTAAAATCGTGAGTTGTTTAAATTTTAATCAAGTTTCCTCTGTTCTCTTCCGCTCTTTTCCAAAGGTTACTCTCATGAAATTATAACGAGCAGATTTCCACCATTTTAAAATGACACAGTTATGAAAGAAACATTATTTTTTAGTAATGAGGAAACTGAGGTTTAGCCTTATTAAATGGATCACAAATTTAGATTTATATACCTCGCCATACCGGTTTAAATATTTTATAAACGGCGCAGTATGAGATTTTCAAGGGCGCTCAGATTTGCGCCATTACCGATTTCGATAGACGCAGCAACGGCGAGGATAAGAAGCTCTGGAGCTCGATAGCAAGTTTTAATCCGCACTATTTGTAGGTAAGCATACGTGGCAACAGCAGCGCATAATCCGCAGCATCCTATTTTGTAGCGGCTGCATAGCGTAATAATCTCAGCTATTCGGGGCTTCGTCAGCTCGGTTGGGTGTAGAGGCGGCGCGGCACCACTCGACGGCACTCGACTCGAGCCGAGAGCGCTCCGCCCGGCTCCAGCCACCTCCGCGGAGTGCTGGCGCGGCGGAAGCCCGCCCTTACGTGCTCCTCGTCGCGACAACCCGCCTTTGTCCACCCACTAGGCTTATTTGCTGAACAATGGAAAAGACGAAAGATTTCTCTGCTAAAGCTAAAAAGTTATCACGAAAAATGACGCTAATTTACAAAAATGATGGGGACAATTCGCAAATTATCTTGCTTCTCCAAAATCACACCCCTGATCTCGAAATAATAGACGCTGTCAATTTCCAAATTTCATTGTATTGATTGATGAAAAGGCCATTATAAGATTCGAGCAGATTTCGCGAATTTTTCATTTTCGTTTAAACGCGACTTTGCCATAAATCGATTCGGGGTCCAATTTATCAAGCGCTCTAAACACTCGTCTTAGCCGGCCGCGTCCGTGAAATGGAGAGGAACCGACTGGAAATTATTTTACATTTTCACAGCATCGCGCGGCGGGCACGGGGCAGGACGCCGCGTCAATTAAACGTGTTCTCGCTAAATATTATATTTGTGGGAAAGGTAGGCAGAGGATAAGGTATAAATAGATGGGATGGAAGCAATCTACGGGTGCGAGGAGGACTTTTTGGGCTATGGCGTTTCAATTTCTCAATTCAGTCGGTCCGTCCGAGCGTGTGAGCGATGTGGACGCCGAACCGCTGTGACAGCCAGTCTCTAACCGCCACCGGAGTATTCTCTACTTTGTGTTTTTATGTCTTTAGAGTAAATTAAATTATGCAATATCTAGGTATATCTATTTTGCTATGTGCAATTTAATATAGCTTTGAGAGAATACCCTGCAATAAGGATACCTAACAACGAATAAATTTAATCTAATCGTTGGTACCTATTGTCATTAATTAATATTTGTTTAAATTAGGTACCATAAAATATGTCAAACGGCACAAAGAGTTAGAGATTTTCTACTTGTACCCGACTACACAACAATTATGTGTGGTACATAAATATGCGCTGAGCGACGACTGCAAGAGAATTCAAGCGCCTATCTGTCGATATCCCGAAACAATTAGTCGCCGCAAATCCGGAGCAAGCGGCTACATTATTCATTCCCGTGTCCGATTGTCGTTCAGCCGAGTTGGTTCTTTGTGGCGGACCCGGTGAAAAGCGACGCAAACGATTCGATTAGGGGTGACCGGATGTAAAATTGCTTTTATTATTTCGTCTCCGCCGTTTATTCTCAATATGATGACTAAGCTACGTGGACTCCTAAAATTTAAATTCAACGCAAAAATTTCAACAGCGCTATCAGCATTTAAAAATCATGTCAAATCAAGCGATTTTAGCGTGGAGCATGTTGTGGAGGGTGCTCGAGCGCGGGCGCCGAGGGCTCTCGTGGCGAGCCGTCACATTATTCGACCTACTTAGCGGCCGTCTGACAACGCCCGAGGTGTCTTCTTCCTACCTGCCTCCTTTATATTGTTGCCTATAAAAGACCCTTCTAATTTTAAATTTATTTTTATTACACCTCAAATCTTAGCCACGAATTGTTATTTTTTTATTCGCGGGACATCGACTTGACAGTGTTTTGACTTCATTGCCTTTCTATGTGAAATACAGAAAATTCAACGGTAGCTAGCTGCGAAGATCATTATTTTAAATGCGAAAATTTAAACTTCTGCAAACTTTATCTCTTCGCGTTAAGATTCAGTATCTAATACCTTAGTACCTACGTAAGTTGTACTGTAATTCAGTTAAACGCAGGCGCTGTCGGCAGTACAAATTACGGTAAATTAAGTTTGTCTCCACTACCTTACCGGTACTTTTCAAATTAGTTGTACATTAAGGAACATGCCCAACTACATTTACATATTTTAGCAGCGGCTGAATTATAATTCATTTTGGGTTTGGGTAGATGTAGGCTTTAGTTACCTTCAGTTCCTTTCGTTGTTTAAAAGCTAGGATAACTTTATGGCTCTATAAAACACCTTGATATAGCTAAAATATTTTGAAAATGAACAATCAAAATGTCTGTTGTCCATTTTGGAAAAAAGCAACCGATTCGTCGAGCGCGAGCGTGTGCAGATAGCGAGTATCAGTCTCAATTCTCCACATGTCGACTCCGGCTAAAGTCGCCGAAGTAATTTCTAAATCTGGTCAAGCACGACGTCAGATGATATGAGCGGCTCGATACCGGGCGGGGAGTGACAGCAGCGGCCATATTGGTCGCATAAATCAAGTCCCGAAGTGACACCGAGCCGTAAGCGATCGGGTGTCAGCCCGCGGAGAAATAAAAGCAAAAACCACCAGCTGAGTGGTTTGCTCTGAGGCACGCCATGAAATTTGTCTCGACGAGCTTCCTTATTTTAAAAGGGAATTCTTGAAGCGCTTTATAAGGAACATTTTTCAGAAGTCTTTCATTAAGCGAAGGAATGTGTGAGAGCTCCTCTGTTTACTAAGTTGTCTGTAGTACACGAATAAAAAGACAAGTAAATATTTGGCTGTAAAATCCAAAATGAGGCCTCAGTCCAAATAAGGCCTTATTGATTCGCACTGAGTCAGTGTTTATTTTTAGTTGGGACTTGCGACGTATTGATTTGAAAGTAGAAAATAAAGCAGAAAATATTGCGCTCCTTTTAGAGAGATATTTCATTTTTACTTAAAAACAAGTCGACAGGCAATCGGAGTGGCTTTATTTTTAAGTTCGTTTATAACGTCAGAAAATGGACGTAAAATTAAGCGTTTACTGAGTTACTCATTTCAGGACCGAAGCATTATTTAATTTAATTTCCTTTATCGCGCGATCTCCGGTAAATAACAGGGTGATTAAAGGCAGGGCTATATTTAGTACTTAACGATATTTATTGAAGTTTCATGGACTGTAGTAATGTAACATCAAAGAGCAAGTAAAACAATAAGTATTAATAGAATCGATTCGATATCATTATTAAAAAGAAAGATTGAGTCGTTGAAAATAAAACTTAATTGGTCATAGATGAAAAACTTGATATTTCCGACTTTTCAATTAATAGCGAATTGCTCTAGTGGGTTCTGTAATTAATAGCGAGTCGATTAAATGCGGCGATATTTTTAGCGTGGACGGGAATCGATCCCCCGACATCGATACTCGGTACTCGGCTGGCTCGGGTTGCCGACCGCAGCTATGCGACCGCCCAAGTTCCTCTTACAAATCAATACGCTGGGGACGCAATCAAGATTCTACTTATAATATCCACGCCTTCAATCAAAACTTTTATCAACGTTGAGACTAAGAAAATGACTGATTGAGTAGTAGGTAATCTACACTAGTCACAAAATGTCACTGTTGGTCATATAAATATGTCTACCCGAGTATTTGACATAAAGATCATGCTAGGTAGATAGTATGAATTTGACAGACAAAGTTCATTATACCTTTGCTGGCTGCCTATTCCTGAAATTATTGGAACGCGCGGGAAGATTCAAAACTAACAAACTTGTATTTTTCTTTATGTGTAAGTACAAGAAATAATACGGAGGAAGCTAAGAATTCTCGATGCTCAAGTGCCCTTATATCACGCGGCAAGGACAGAAGGATATTTGTCTTGACACTATCAATATTACCCTTTCCTTTTATTTTACGCTAAAGCAATTTCTGGATAAAAATCAAAACAAACTCGATGTCTCTTTTATCCGAGGGCCAAGGATTCGGCCAACTTTTGAATAATAAAAACAACTCTACCGTACTTGATATCCAATATTTCAATAAAGACCTAACTTTTGGGCGGGAAAACGGAAAGGCGAAAAATTACATTAGGAAGGTCCGAAAAATTGAGGTTTTCTCGGATGTGTGTTACTTTGATATGCAATGTGCCACGGCAACACATGGGTCACAGTCAACGAGAATACGGTATACATCTTATTTTATTCAATTACTTTTAGTATCCTCAATCGTAGAAGCATTTTTAATAATAATACTGAAGTTCGCCTACTTACATGAACAAAATCACGGTTATATTTTTTACGGGTTAGGCAAAAAGTCAGGGGCACACCTAAACTGAGTATTTCTCCGCATGTCACTTAAGAAAGGATAGATGTTAAAATTTTATTTCTATTGCAAATTGTTACTTGTTTTTTTTTTTATAAAGTTACCACAAAGGTCATTCCGCGTCTAAACCTGCGTTCGTGAAACCACCTTCGCACAAATTACGTTATAGAATGTTGCAAAAGCGTTCGCGTAATACCTAAAATATTCCGGTTGGGAGTTCCCCGGGCGTTTAATATTGGATAGAATAGACCGGGGCGCCGCACTCCCGGGGCCCGCTGCTCATATCGGCATGTTATTCAGATTATACACGAATATTTCAATGCTTTCTACTAAATTACAGCTCACGAAACTCTTTTACTTAATGTCGTACGGCGGCAGTACCTTACCCATGCCACGTGGATCGGTTATGAGCGGGGGCGATTTATCAACGATTTGCACTAAAGTATGGGAATAGTCAATTATCATAAGGACGAAAAAAGTAATGGAACAGGCAAACAGAGTTACAAAAAACACGCAATAAACTGTATTAACAAATGGATCAATGGCTGAGAACTACTTAGCTGTTTTGCATTTATAGGTTCTCAATGCTGGCACGTGGTTGGCTATAACGAGCAATAAAGCTAATGCACCACACATTAGTTTATGCGCATTTGCCGTATATTTTGTAAGTAAATGTTTAATTTCCTGAACTCCTGTTTAGTCTTTTTAGCTAACCACAGGGGATAACAAAGTATTTAGTTTTTTTTATCCGCCAAAGCTTTCTTAACTTTCCGGTGAGTTAACTTTTCTAACGTTCTAGTTTACTTACCGATAAACTTGGTAAATAAACTTTTAAGAATAGTAGGGTAGTTGGAAATAAACAGAGCTCATCGTATTTTATCGGTAGAGTTCATAAAAATGAATATGAATCCGTCAAATAGCCGGCGCTAAAATATGTTTTAGTGCTTAGATAGTAAATTCTGGTTCGTTAAAGATAACTTTAAATATTTATCATTATAAAACGCGTTTCCCATACGAAAATTCTTCATATTATAGTACTTTCTTTAATAATAATCTTACGAGAGAATAATTTAGTTTAACTGCAAATCCAAGTACCCAAATTGACATAAAATTTATTAGATTACTGATTATGATAGTCGTATACAAATATGTATGTTACCCATGTTGTGAAATTCAGCCTTTCCATACAAAAAATGCTGAGTATGTATAGGAATTCAATGCAGTGCAATGCAGAGTCACTCTGATAGGTTCTTGATACTTTGTAAAGTGGTAACAGATTATAAAATAAATAGTTTAAAACTCTCTATATCACATGACTTAAAGCTCACCGATAGCAAAATGGGTCGACCTGCTATTACATGTACGTTATTTTATTAACCATCAGCGTAAGAGCATAGAGAACCTTAAATTAAATTATGAAAAACGGGACGATAATACCCGAGCTTTATTTTAAAATACTCGTGAATAGCACATTCATATAAACATAATTTTCTCTTATTATACAAGAAAAATTGCTATACATTACACGGCTCCGTCTTAAATTGTTAGAGAATGGATTTCCCCGAGCGAATACGCCCGTTTCATTATTCTAAACAAGGAATAAATTTACCAAGGGAAAACAAAACAATTGTATTCATTTTGAGCGACTGCGGTTGCTGCATTACTTGATCAAATTATTCATTCCTACTTCTTTCCCTGCCTTCCATGGCGAGTGTTTTAACTCGGACGGATTACAGTAGAAATTGCGTCGCGGGTAGGGCTGTCAAACTTAGGATGACTGACAAGGAAAACTAGTCAGTTCAAAGCGTGATAATCTTAATAGACTGATAGACGTACTGATAAAACCTTTAATGTGTGCGGTTTCATCGCTAAATTCTACATATACAAAGTCACGCTTTTCTCTCTAATGGGGTAGCTGAATTCTTTCAAAAATATTCTAGTTTCCTATTAACTAGAAAAGCCTTAAACCAAATCTAATTATTCAACTAGACAATTCTAAAAGCTTAACTATTTCCGGTTTTATTCGGCAACATAGCAACCCTAGCTGTGGGTATTACGCCGGTATCGTTATGTGGAAAAAAGCGTCAAACAGCACGTCAGCATTTTCGGACGTACACGGTGTCCTTTAATTAGATTCGAGCGGACATAACCGGCTTATTCTGGCTTAGGCCGGTTCAGGCCGGTTCTACTGAACGCGCCCGTGCCACTGCAAAAATGACTAGCTAATTGGCTTAGAACATCGTACGTGTGTGTTACGCATTCCAATATCCAATAAACCCGTTTAATGGTGGCTCGTTATACGGCGGATCACTTTTAAGCCGACGGTTATTTTAGAACGAGGGTTTTCTTAAATTTTTTCTTTATTTTAATCGAAATAACTCAAATTCTTGCATCTCTAGTTGCTGGGAGGAGAAACACGCCCAACAGACACGACCTCTCGACGCCGCTCTGCTGAATAATTGCTTTCTGGTATCCACCCAGAGGGCTTGATCATGCGAGCGGTGAAGACCGACCAGGATGTGACGAAGGCGATATCATCCCCGACCCCAGGACCCCCACTATGTTGTTACGTGGGGCGTGGATTGACCGTGGCAAGGAGGCCAAGCCTCGTCACCACCTTCGCCCCCAAACCGACGGTTCTGGCGAGAAGACCCGCTACTACTAGAAATTCGTCTGTTTATGTATTCTGTATGGCAAGCAGTTGAGATTAAGGTTGGAAACCTTGGATTTTCACTTTTAAAAAGACGTTATAACTTACACTACGGCCAATACTCCTATTAAACAATTATGTACAGGATAAGACAAAACGTTTGTGTAGGAACAAATTTTCATACGAGCAAAGAGACGGTTTTCATATTTTAATTTTATGGTACACTTAGTGTTCATATAAATTTTGTGGTAGCGGTTTAGGTTTACGATCGACAAGCTATATAATCACAGATACTTAAGTTACAATGTTGTCTGCTGAGTGTGTCATCTGAATACCAGCTACTTATATTAGCTACATTGATATTGTGACTAAATGACATTGATATGCGAAGATTTATGAGCGTTTTATTATTTATTAGCTCACATCGTGAGAGCCTTAGGTAAAGAAGACACAAATTTATTTATTTGTTTATCTTACTTACTTGGCGTAAAGGTTGTAGTCGTACCTACTTATTTGCAAATGCTGAACATTCGCAGTAACGATTATATTTATCTTCTTCTTATCTAATTTAGCCTAAATCATCCCTCTGCTGGGTAAAAAGGCCTCCCAGGCCACAAATATTAGGTATATAAAAGAAAAATAATTTCTTTAAAACGAAAGCTTGTGGCCCATCTACCTAAAAGCTCTAGAACTAACTAGCATAATTTACACTAGATTTCCATGTCACTTACATTTAATAACCTAAATAGGTACTAAACTGCTGACATTTGATAATACGCGGATATATAATGGCATAAAGTGTAGGTATCGCTGCGATTGTCGCGGGGAGCGAGTTCCGTCGCTGCCGGAAGTATAGTCTTGTCGCGCGTTTGTCGCCTCTTGCCGTCATTTTACTGGCAACAAGCATATTTTTTACTAAAATATAAACGTAGGTAAAAAAGAGCTTCCTATGTAGAAATATGTCATTTTTGTTTTATGATATGGATTGAAATGACAGTTCAAAGAGTACAAAAATCGAACGTAATATTACCGCAGCCATAAGTAAAATAACGTCTTTACATTAACTAGCCAGTTTTAACCAAAGAGTATTCATATCCCAACATATCGTTTGTTTAACACGAATAAACATTAACAATTTGCAAGCCGGGACTAAATACGAAGGTAGGCTCGTAACACGACGAACATTTTGCTTACACAAAGTTGACGCTCGCGAAACTTGGTAAAATCTCAAGTGTTGTGTGTTCCCGTTCCCAGCATGGCCGTGCCGCCGTGCCCAGCGGAGTGTGAAACGCGCCGATGTAGCTGCCACGGGGAAGGATAAGGCTTCACACACACGCCCACGGTCACCGGGTTAAGTAGGACGTACGGTCGAATTCACGCACGGATGTTATGTAAGTACCTCACACCGGAAATTAAAGGAATTCTATAAATCAACGACAGTTTTTGCTAAGTCTGTATTTTACTGCGAAACTTTAATTAGCGTGGAACACAAATGTCCTAGTTTTCTGCGGCAGTTATAAAAATTCAAACACGGCCATATTTTACAGTATTTGTTAAATACACGTTCGTAAAATTAAGCGCCAAACGAAAAGTAAAAGCAAACACTCGTACGAACTCGCGCGCCGTAAGTTTTTATGGCAGTTTGTACTAATATCAACAATTCAACACGCTCACATGCGACATAGTTCCATTTACATACCCTTACACGAGTAGCTCAGAACCATGTCACACTAAAGATATTTTACATTCTATTACAATTTTGAATAAACTTAGTTCCAACATTCTAAATCACAAAAGCCCGATTCAAGTTGTAGAAAGTAGATAGCTCCAAAATAAGCTTGTCACCGTAGCGGAATGTTAGGACGGAAATTAGGTAAACTCGACATTCCCGGGCTCTCGTTGAAATCCAGAACAATATTAATCATGAGAGCGACTCCACAGCGTCATTGTCTTAGAAGGGCCGTGGGACGGAGTACCGTCGTCCCACTTATACCGCCCAGTCACACAGAAGGAGAAGGCTAAAGAAAAGAGAAGATTTTGAAATAAAAAGAATGGCTGCCGGATGCGAATGTTTTTTTATTTTCGCAAATTGACGCGCTTGGTTGTTTAAATAAGGAAGTAATTCGATTCGTAACTGTACAATACCATTTTTTTTAATTCGATAACTAGAAAATTTACAATAACTAAAATTGACTAGATTTCTCGCTCGCTTTCGATTGTAAAGTCTCAGAACTTTTGCGTGTATCGTGCCTATAACAAACTGCCAACTTCCACTCCACAGCCTCAGCACTAAATTCAAAGTTTTATTGGGTATTTTTTAGGACGTCACGATTTCATCAGGCTTTATGTGAATATATTACACGATTCAAAGACAGACATGAAATATTGCCGGAGCTGACAAAGTGTGTTTCCTGTTTTTTTTTGTTTATTTCACTTTGAAATGTTGCAGTGAAATTCGAAGCTTGACGGCTAGCTATTAAATCCACCTTCTTAGTGCATTTTCAAAGACATCATTTACCTACCTAGCTTAAACTTATGTTAAACAAAGCTAGATTTCGAAAATTACTCAGCCTTATTTATCTTGACCGATTTAAATTCGTTTCCAAATTAGCAAAATTTATTAGAGTCCCAAATTATTGCGAAAACTAGTATCGTAGTGAGAGCGAGCGTATCGCTGGCACAATAATTTACTCGATTAGGTGCCGTCGCGTGCCCAGCCACTACAAATAATTCATACGAACCGTCTGTAATGGGCTTTTAGCTGCCCCGTCTAACTTCAAATGTAGCCACGAACTATTGCTATTAGAGTGGCCGCTGAAACTATCAATTTGGTGCGGGCTGGCCGGGCGTCGTACGCACACGCCACGCGGCACGTGCCAACACTGGGCCATACCCGTACATCGCATCGGCGGAAACGATACGCGGATACAAGCGAATTATGGACACACAGCTTCAAGCTCGCGCTGTAAGTCAACAGCCAAAGTTATTGTATTAGGTGTGAAATAGAGTTTGGAACGAAATAACTTAACTTTCCAGCGTGCCGGAGAAATTGCTACGAAGTAAAGGTGAAATAACTTGACTTGAAGTATACAAGATATAATATGTAGAAGTAGATACGATGGTAATCCGAGGGTCAGGGGTGAGATGAAAGCGCGGTGAGCAAGTCTTTGAATCATTTTGGTCGTATTGCGTACATACAAACGTACATTTGATTTCCGTGAATATAAGATTCGATTTGCTTGATTAAAAAGGTGCCTGTATTGATTTTCTCTAATTAAGCGGCATTGGACCTTTGGGGTCAATAAACTTAACGCGATACCTTCAACGATGTACTGTAGCATCCTAAGTCAACGTTTTCGTAACCAAAACCCATCATCAATCTTCAATATTCCCGGCGAGAGGTCGTCGAGTGTAATTTCTGCGCGACATTGTAATTTTGTCCCGAGTCTATCGTCAAGTTCCCTGTTTGGGACATGTTTAACTTCATTAAGCATAATACGAGCTCACAACATTCTCGTTTAAGTCCAATCTAAGTTGCGAGAGAGGACGAGTTTGCACTGAATAAATTATTATCTCCCTGTCGGCAGAGTGTGAAACGGCTGAGTCCCGACGAGACTCCTCGCTCCCGCGCCTTCTACACACTGCACACTCGGGGAGCCTTTGTACTGGGAGCGCTACCCGCTACAAACTGTGTGCTACGACAAACATTAAGCGAAAGTAATAATTGCCTCTACTAAACGTGTGCCTAAGTTGACGAGATATTACCATTATCATTACCGAAATCATTTTTTTCGGAAATTTTAATTATTTTGATCACAATTTGGTAAGTAGCAGGCAATAAAAAATGTAACATGCTAGATTAACTTTTCAAATCCGGTTAATGGTCGTGCTAAAATATCAGCATTGTCGAAATAAGCGCTTTGTTTGAGCGCGATGATATACGCGCGACGCTCGCCGCTGCCCGATAGCGTTGTCACGCCGCACTAAATAATTAGATCATATCTCGATAATAACCACAAATTATTCCACTACTCATCGCCATATTTAAATCTATGAATATTGCCGCAGGACGGTCGCGTAGCTGCCTACTGAAATTTATCCAATTTCTCTACCAACTATTTAACTATTCAATCTATTAAGTTTGATTTCACAAAATAATTTATTAACTGATATAGAATTTATGTATGACTCTAAAAATATAAGAAACAAATAATACAGTGACTTGTCCTTTATTCACACCGATGTGATGTGCTGCAATACAGTTATCACAATACAACTCTACATTTTAACACGAAACATCTACATTATGAAGTAGTCAAATTTAGTGAAGACGGAAGTCGGCCGCGGCATGTAAATGAATTTTAGTAATGCAAGCCGCGTTTGGGGTACAAGCGTGGTGACCCCGATATCAGGGCACGGCCGTACGGACGCACACGGTCCGAGAATGTGGCTGTCTACTGCGGGCACCACCGGGGGAACCGGGGCACCGCCACTGCCCACTAGTGAGCCCGCACGAGGCACCGCCAGCAGTTCCGACCTACTGAATAATTAACTCACTAATGGCCCGAACGCAAATAAAGCCCAAATTATTGCCCGGCAACTTCGCTCGCGCAGCACCACTCGCGACTATGATACATGGCCGCTTTTTAACGTACCACGTTGTAGTTTTGGTTAATTAATGAAGCAACATACTTACCCGAGTAAACTTTTAACAGTAAAGTGTACTTTCAGTTCCCGCTTCTCCAAACATACATTTCTTGTTGTAATCGTTATTAAGTGCTATAATACACTGGCACGTTTTATGGACACAAATAAACTTTTCCGTCAAACCCGATGACTGCTCGCGCCGTTAAGATACTTATAAAGATTTTTCGAAGCACTAAAAGCGCTAAAAGGCGCGCGTTAATCCTTCGATATCGACGCGATATAATATAAATAAGAATCACGTATGTAATAAGGCGGGCTCGCGCCGCATTCCTCACACGTGCCGCGGCGGCACCGCGACGGCCCCGAGCCGGCGCCGGCCCGGCTCCGTCGCCGCCGGGCTTAGCCTGACTTGCGGCCGCCCGGCTCACAGATTTCATCCGCGCGGCCAGTGCCCATCTAATACAAAATTCAAAAAGGTTCATAAACGAGTCATATATGAAATTAGATGTTTTAATAATCTGGCGGTCCGTTGGATATAAATGCGATGTTTATGTGCTCCCAGGCGAATCATAAACCAAATCCTTCATGCTCAGATTAATCTTGTAGGACTTTTTCAGAACGCTTTAAATATTTAGATAATAATATCTTTTTAAGAGCGCAGCCATATGAAATCACACTAAAGATTTCTCATATCAGACAGAAGCTTTGCTCGATTTGATCTTTATTTGAAGATAGTTTTAGTTCACATCGAGAATCTTCAGACGTAGTTTTATTTCAGGGGTGAAATAAAATAAAGCATTTCCAATATAAAAATATTTCTAGACGCTTCCACAAACAGTTATTTCAAATAATCTCTGGAGGACCTTTGAAAAATTTGAAGTGAAATATCGTTACAAAAACCCTGCGAAAAAAATATCAATAAAATTTTCAGAGCGAATTTGAATAAATGATGAAATATATTGGACTGAAGATACATTCATATGAAAGTTAGGGGTTTTCAGATTGAAAACGTTCATATCATCGTTGTATGTTGGATACGAGTTTCGCAAGCAAATAAAATTTTAAGACGGCACTTATTCTGGCGTGTTTCTTTTCCCTTCCGTATCGTTACGGCATGTTACTTTTACAATCCGTTCGTTCGGTTTGCAGGAATAATGTTCGTACATGTAATCCTGCCGAGATCAATGTTGAACTCTCAACCGCAGTTTATGTAAATCGCATGCAATCTCAATCGGCGGCATTATACGGCAATATTGCAGCAATGTGGAGACAGCCAGATTATAGACAGTACACGTAAGCCGGGAGATTGCGTCATGTGTGAAAGCGACCGCAAGGTTCCGGTATACGGGAACTTGTGTAGACAGAGGTAGCCACTTCTCGGTACATATCTGAGATGTCAGGCCTTGCTTGATTAGACGGTATTCACTACATGGTGATGAATGAAAATTGAGTTTGCAATACAATGTTACAGAATGTTTTAAGACTTCGATTTAGGCAATGAATAAAAATACTTAAGTAATAATTCAAGTGCTCGACTTGGATAAAAGACTGTAAGTAAATTAATTCCTTTTCTATAGCAAAAAAATTACAGAAGAATAGATGTTGCTTTTTATGCCGGTCAGAGAGGTCAACTTCGTAGCAGAGCGCTACGCGTCGCGTAGCGGAACGACCGCGATTCTTATACAATTGTATTTTTAAATGGTGTCGTGGTAGAAATAGTATTATTCTACAGTATTAGTAAGAAGTAGTAAAAAGGTCTTTTAAAAGGTCTTTGAACAAGCTAACGATGTAAATGTGGGATTTGCGTTGGTATTATTTGGTCAATCGATAGTGCTATGAAAATGTTAAGTTTTAAAGGGATGGATAAGGTGATATTTTCAAGGATACTACTGCAAACCCGGCATTTTTCTCCATATTCATTACTGTGACTATACCGTCAATACAATTAGCAATCTGCCTTAAAGAAGTACGTTTGAAAGAGCTACGCCGTAGCACTGTCTACGAAAGCATGTCAGCCTCAATTCAGAGGAAGAAACAAGGTCTACGCGCACCATAAAGTAAAAGGGAAAGTTTAATAATATATATATATATGAGGGTCAATGAAGTCACGTACACAACATGTGAACATCTGTATATATCTACTTTATTCCAGCTAGCACATACATATTGACTGAGAGAATGCTGATTGTTCATACATTGATGTCAGTTTTCTGTCTCGTTAATTTTTTCTAGTTAATACTATATAGATAGTGACAGAACAACATCAACTCAAAATCAAAATCAGTCAAATCGACGCCATTATTGTATAATTGATATATACAAACATTCAGTAGATTAACTACTATTAAATATCGCTGCAGAGAGCTAACCTCAAATAGCCGCGGTCATTTAAAACATTTCACCAAACACCGGGATAATAGATCGAGGCAAACAACAAAACCACATTTCCTATTTATTCAGGAGCCAGTGGGAATCAATATAAAACATCGTTGGACAATTTATCAAGAAGGACTGTAATAGTACATTACGATACAAGTGCGGTGCGTTGATAGTTACAGCCGAGGCGATATTGCTAGCCCGAGCCGTAGGCGAGGGCTACAAGAAAGCAGAGGCTGTAATTATCAAACCGCACGTATGTCGTACGACGTTTTATAACATATTTGCGAGGAAATAGCTAAAAAATTAAAACAATACAGCGAAAAGAAAAAAAGCGAGGAATAATTTTTACTCGTTCACAAATTAGCAATGCGCGCGCATCCACAGGGGTTCGTTCAGTCGACCCAGTTCGATATTTATACCCATCGAATCTTATACTAGTGGGACGCACTGAACGTGCACCTTAGCTGCTGTCAGATAAAACCTCACTTCCGGTGCGCCTCTGAACGGGCCGAATAAAAATTAACCTAGTAATTAAATTTCGTCTGCCAGGTGTCTCTGAACGGGCAATATAATTTTTAACCAAGTTAAATTTCGATCGATCGAGCGTTTTTGAACGTACCCCAGATTACCTAGTATATATCGCGCAGCGCTTTTTTTTTTAAGGCAAAGCACAAAAAACCAGCCAGTATTACTAATAAACTAAATTAATATTTTTTTTATTTTGTTACAGATAAATGGTTGTAATTTATTGTAAAAATTAATTAAATCAAAGAATTAAATGTTTATTTTATTATACTTTATCTCCCAAAGTTAATTTTATTTATAAAATGTTGACCACTTTTCTGCCATAAAAACTCTTTGCTAAGATTTAAAAAAGTACCGTTCGATAAACCGTGCGTTTTACCTAATTAAAAAAAAAACTCGTGTGTTTTACAGCACTCGTGCATTTTACATTACGATTACGCTCAAGTACGTAATAAGATACAATACAATATTGAAATTGGTGTAGTAAGAGACCTTTTACGAGCAAATGTGTTATAAAGTATATTTCGGTCGGTGCCGGACGCCGGCTTCCGGCGAGGACGACAATAGTAACTGGTCCGCCTTAGATTGAAAGAAATGTATACAAGTGGTACAAGGTCCATGAAGCCACCAAGAGAAATTCAAATCACTGCTGGCTTTTAGTCATATTTTGTTAAGAATGAAACGATTTTTTTGACAGATAATTTTTTGAATATTTTTTCTTGCAATCTCCTTGAATCCAAAATTAACAATAGTTATACTTAAACATCTATGGTAAGGATCTTGCATGTCATAGATTTTGGATACAAGAAATTCTATGTGTTTTATGAAGTAGAATCATTTAGGATCTATTAAAGACTTAGTTATATCGGAATCAAATTGGGGGCTTGATTTTTAACCTTCCAATGCTCTTTCTATATTTTTATTATAGTCTATGGTTCCGTACCTTAGCGGTCCGATGGTGTTGGATGGTATCGATAATCATTTGACAGTTTGCGGGCTCGTAGAATGGGGAAACTTCCAACGACTAACTTGAGATGCATCACAATTTTAAATTCGAGATTCTTATTAGTTCTTCAGTTTTCTTTGGAAATAAGACGATAGTAACATACTATCATCTTATAACAGGAAGCCCGGATGGTGTAGTGGATAGGGCCGCGGCCTTCTGTGCAGGAGGTCATGGTTCGAATCCCTTCACGTACCAATGTGTTTTTCGGTTTTTTAGAATTTCATATGTACGTTCCTTCGGCGCTTTTCCGGTGAAGGGAAACATGGTGAGGAAACCTGCACACACCTACGAAGAAATTCAAAGGATGTGTGTAACCTAATCTAGGATTGGTTCTGGGTTGCGGAGGTCAGATGGCAGTCGCTCTGTGTAATCCCCTCTATTAGGTAGCCGACCCCGTGAAATACGGAAAAAGGCTAGGAAGATGATGAGTAACATACTATTTCATTTTTTATCTATTCAGAAGTGCAATGAAATTTCTATACACTTTATTATAATATTAGATAATCTAACTAAAATATTTAAAACTTGTTCCAAATTTCAATTCGTTTATGCACTGAAAATAGCAGGTGTATTTAAGTTTGAACAAAGTTATATGTCGACGCAGAACAAACTTACCTTTTTGGAGACTATTTGCAGGTGACTCTCACAACAAAGTAGTACGTACCTGCAAGCAACAAATTACAATTAACACTGTGTATGTTTGCTTAGCTCAAATGATTTAAAGTCATGCTATTTTGATAAGTTAATATTTATAGTACATGAAAGTTATTTTAATTGAATAAATAATTTATTTGAAAAAATAATTTGAATAAATAATCTGTACAATTAATAAGGGCGCAAAAGGGGGCTATTATGTTGCGCACAATATCACTAAAAATCCCGACTAAAATTGTCACCTGCCACTTTCTATTATGACAGAAAGGGATGGAATCAATTTTTGTCAAGATTTTGGCAAGTCGTGTTTTCACCGAATCAGTAGCAAAGCAAACCTCTCTGTGGTAAAAGTCGATTCCATCTTCTTCAACCGATCCTACCTAGCAAAATGTGGTCGCGGTTTAAAATGATATCCAGTTTAATGTATGGTTTTATAATTGTTTCTATGACTCTGTAAGTTAAACTGTTACAAAGCTAGCAGAAGTGAACAATCACTCTTCATACAACTTCTCACCTACCACACCAGCGGCAGCGGTTTACAACAAAGATACAACCCACACTCAAATTAAACACGATACTTATTTGATTCATTTTCGCACTAATTACGGCAGAGTTTCATTAAGAAGTAAATTGTGCCGTAATATATCAAAATAATAATTATAAATTGCTCTACGTACCCTATTCATTTTCATGTCCATACATCATAATACTCCCTTTTATAGCAATTAGGCGTAGACGCGGATACATGTGGTCGGAAAAAAGAAATAAATACAGTTTAAAGTGTGTTATTTCGCTAAATTTATGACGAAACGCAATTAGTCAAAATTAATGGTGAAATTAATACTTTGACCGTTCATGTAAATGAGAGAATTTTGTTAACTGCGGAATTTTCGCGGCTCATACTTTAATTATGTTCGCGGGTGTTAGAAGGATAAACTCCTCGTTTCGACGATTAAACTCAACTTCTGCCGGTTACTCAATTTAAAAAAAAAAACAAATGGTTTTCCTCAAAAATTTATGTTTTTAATGTTTTAACGTTACATTTTAACAGTTGGAGAATTTTGCCTTCTTTTGTGTCAAGTGTATGTATGTCATATTATGTATGATGCACGTTATTTTATGTATACTTTTTATGTACCTGTTATCCTATAGTTAGACGTATAAATCAATTGTCTTAATATTACTCGTTAGTAAATTCATTTTAAATTCCATAGGTAACAAAAGTAAAAGTATCAGCGGCCTTTAATGTTTTTCAGAATAATAATAACAAACGAAAGCTTGTTCTATTCAGAATTCCTTTTCCTTGGAGAAAACCGCAAAGAGCCATTATCTTTTTGGTAATATCTCCAGCGGTGACTAGTCGTTAATAGGGGCATGCTCTGAATACGTAAAAAGTTGACTTTTGCATTAGCTACTGCCTGTCTGTATTTCATTCCAAATAACATAGAAAAAAGAAGCACTGGTAACAAACATATTTGTTCTGTCTTTTGTTGTAATTTTTGACACACATAGACAAACATATTTCTCTCAAATGACTAGTTTTATGTATTTTTTTAGTGCATGTCTTTTAGGTGTTTTATAGGTCAAACTTTTATTTTATACAAATATGCCTACCTCTAATAATCTAGAATGATGAAACCCCAAAAACATCTTTACCTTCTTTTATTACTATTTGGAACAAATTATAGATAATAAAAACTTGTAACCAACAAAAGGAGTAGTGGGTAATGAATTCTATAACATAGACGTCTTTTAAACTGCTTAATTCTCGAAAGACAGTACTCGGAAGAAAGAGAGATTTTATTGCCGTAATTTGGTTTTCAATTTAAATTCATGGTTTATGTAGCCAATAAAATAGTTCATTCGAATTGGACGACAGTGTTGCTGTCACATTTCTTGTTCATAGAAATAGGCATATTGTTTTTAAAAATTCATGTAATTTTTTCGTGTAAGAATTTAATGGTGGTTCTACTCAGTATTAAAGTGGTGGCTTATAAAGATCAGAGAGCAAAGTGTTATCAAGAAATACTTAAGTGTTGTAGAATTTATTCCAGTGAGGAAATATTTAAATGCGACAAATTTTATCTCTATTTTCGTTCTCATAAGGCGTTTGTACGAATGGTCGTTTCGGAACCAAAATATTCCTGCCGTGTATTACAATTTACATAAACTCCAACATCATCCAAGATGTATTATATTATTATTTTATGCTTTGATGTGAGGGGTGTAGTAGGAATTTCATACTTCTCTGTAACATGACGATTACTGTTATTTTAATCTGAAGAATGCAGAAGGCTTAAGTATAAAAAATCTTATATGTTTATTCGGGCGTACAAGATAAAGTTTTGATCGTCATTTTTCTATTTTTGTATCGTCCTCAACTGACATCAAACCGCACCGCAGTCTTTGAGTCCGGCTACGCGTTAGTTTCTTTGACATGATAACGACGCGCGGGCCGTCGCCTCCACTCTATGCTCGCATGCTCATATCGACTGAATACATTACGCCCTATTGAATTGAACGGCTCCTGCCTCCTGGCTTCCACCATCGCCACTCCGACACTCTTAACATTCCTCATATTGAAAATACTATCGACATTACTCAACACATTAAAAATTCAGTCAGCTCAGTCTACACCACAAAAGTATTACCAAGACGTTAAACATTTATAATATTAACACCAGCTTTAACAGACGGAAAATAAAAGCCGACAATTCCGAGCCTCTCTCGCTGCCTCCTAACCGAGCCTTAAGCTCCAAAAGAGATAAAAAACTTTTAATTGGAATTTTTAGTAGATTAAAACAATTATTACAGAGGAGTTTGTCAAAAGTAATGCCAAAGAAAAATGTGAAAATATACCAGTGAAGTGGACTTAATTAGGTAGGCACTTTGTACCATCCTTTTTCATAAACAAATTGTCGGGAGAGCTATAAATTACGGTGCAAACATTGTCCTCGTTTGCGTACATAAACGCTGTTATTACGGCGGCTCTATTACAGGCTAGAGCGATGCGATTTTTCAATTGGCGCCGGTATAAAGGAGAGGTCGAGCGACGGATTAAATAATTCCTGAGTATCGATTGTGGAATTATACTATGTACACAGCGCGATCGCGAGAGGATCGCTTTTGTCTTGCAAAATTGGTGAATTTCCGGGCACAATGGGTGACTTTGTCGCGGCGCAGCGGTGCGTACGCCGCTACCATTCACTCGCCGGTTTTAATTCATCCGCCGCCGCTGATCCACTTGCACGTTATTAAGCCGCACTAAGCCGGTTTATTAAAGTTAATCAAAAACAGAATGTAGGCCTTCGCCGGCGCCTGTTATTTCCAACGTTCCAATTGAGAAAGGCGCTGCATTTTTTTATACTCGAAGGCGAAATCTAAAATAGAATTTCTTTCTGAACTTAAAAAAGACGAGACCGCAAAATCTAATTTCGAGCGGGCGAATCCTTAATCCTTAACCAAATATCAGGGAGGGGAAAACTGCCGCATTAGCCGCGTCAGTCATCAGCAGAATGAATCATTACTTGAAGAGTGCGCCAGTGGCTCGTGTCAAAGAGCTTGTAGCTCAAAGGTCCTCGTGGCGCCCGCGTCCCGCGCGGCCCCCGCACGTCCTCCGCTCGACCCCCGCACGACCCCCGCACGGCCCCCGCGCCGCGCCCGCGCCGCAAGGAAGGGCTGATTGAAGGGCCACTCTAACCGCGGCCACCCGCTCGTTCGCTCGCATTCAAGGGTCAAATCTGGATTATAGGGCGCCAAAGTCTGCACCTTCATCAGATATGTATAAAATTGTTTGCAGCTAGGCAATTCAAACGCCGAAATTGTAGTCTGCCGGTAATTTCACCCTATTCAGGGGCACGAATACACACTTTTATTCAATTGAACGTACCTTATCATAAGAAGAGGGTTATCTTGGGACTAAGTAAAACTTGGTTCGTTTGCTACTTTTTCAGGAGTTGTACTATTATTTGGAAGTAATTTATTGTAATTTGGTTAGACGTCGTCTAGTCGTGGATAAGCTGATCCCATCAGGCGCACGTAGCGTGCATATACGTGCCTCAAGGCGAAGTTGCCGTGTAAGTTATTATAAGAGAGGTGCGCCGAGGGAAATGAATGTCGAGTAGGTTCGCCCGTTGTCATTCATATTAGCCGGGACTGCTTAAATTTGTAATCACGGTGCGCCAATCCATGGCGGGTACGACACACTTGCAGCGCCAATGGGGGAAGCGGGACGTATAGTTAAAAGTTATTGTCAGTAAAAGTAAATACATCCAGCGGAATAATACGAGGCTGAAAGAGATGTCTCATGCTTTGTTTCTTCCAACACATTTCCTTGTCGTATCCTAATTGGCTGGCAAAATTACCATTTTGATGCGGTTTTATATATGTTGGAAGAAGCGTTTAATTTCTATGATTCATTTCAATGAGGAAACGAAGCAGAATTGCTAGTTAAACGTACAAAGCGGTTGAGCTGAGAACTAATTTGTGAGTGCAAATTTGCTAGCGGGTTGCGCTGTAGTGTAAGCCTTTTGATACATTGTGCGCTTTAAAATCACAGAGCGTGCAGCCGAGCGCGGGCGGGGGACAGACGCCTTAATAACACTCACGAGCGGCGAAGTCCGTCGTAACACAAAATGATTACACACATAAAGAACCTTATCTCTTTACACTCTGCACCGCCATAAACCAGTTACAGTCGGGAGTAACCGCTCCGCAACCGCTCGAATGTTTACGCTACTTTTACGCACCAATCTCGCCGACGACGCTCACGCTAGAAATTGAAAACGGAATAATGATGAAATAAAATGGCGCAAACGTTTGGAAACGAGGCCCAGCGCGGGCGCCGTCGCTGCACACCCGCTAGACGGCAGGAAATGTGCGATGTGCCGCCGGAAATCGACGAATGTGTTCGAATTTTAAGTGAGCCAACGAAAATTGATTCTGCTCAATTTTACGTAAACATGACAGCCGGGTGTTTTGATTGAACCCGATCTGGCCGAGTTTGCGCCAAGCGGATTGGCCGGCCCATTGTTAGCGCCATCGTAGCAATCAGCCTACGGCGTAGCGCGTAGCGAGTAGTTTATGCGCTGGCTCCGGACCGGATTACCCTTGTCAAATCCTAATTGAGACCTTAACCGTTGTAACGTTGGAGGTGTTTCGTGTTTCCCGGGCAGAACCGAATAATTTAGCACTTGCTCGCAAATTTTATGGCATATTTTAAGACGGCGTCGGAGAATTTCAGTGACAACAATGAGAAGAAAGCTGGCACTACATTCGGGTGTGATTTTTGCGGAGTGTCGACAGCGCACACAATGACCTCGCATAATAAGGCAGGGGACTCGCCGCAGCTCTCTCCTCTACTCGTGGCCAGACAGCTTTCTGGATTATCCATGAATGTTAGTTCTTCATTACATTTACTTTTTCAACACTATTTTACACCGTAAGCAAAGCAAAATAAACAACTGGAAAAATACCTGTCTATCCAAAAGGCAAAATATGAGTGGTTGAATAATATTTTATTTAAAAAAATCTTTTAAATTAGCCGTCATATGGAAACAAAGATAGTATAATAAAACAACCAACACGCTTGCAAATGATCACAAATTGCAAAAAACAATTAAAAGCGATCCTTCTTGCTGCACCTTCAATTATTGAAACAAGTCGCACGATCGCGATCCAAAATAAACAATATGCATTTTCACAGGCAGTTGCTTCCGCAGTAGCCGTGGATGGAGCAAGTTGTAGTCGCAGCCAATTGCAGCCGACGTGATGCAGCAATTAACAAGGAATCAGCTCGGTGGTTTATTGAAATAAACTCCCTTGATCAACTGCGGGCCAATCAGCCGGCCCGAGTCAATAGGTCTCCGCTTTACATGTTAACGATGCGATATTTTTAATGCAATCTACTTTGTTGTGAGCCAACTCGTTAATGAGACCGCAAGGAACAAAGAGAGGATAGTTTTACAACAGAATATATTAGTTTTATGCATGGGTGTCTTTATTTTCTCGTGTAGTGATCCGACAAACCATTGTGTCAGAGATTTGCCGTATATTATGGCTTATAAATAAGTACCCAAGATGGTTTTTGTCCGTAGTTTAAGAACGATTCCGCATAAATTCAAATGTTATGCCTTTCGTATCTGTAACAATTTCTTCACGTTTTAGCGAAAAGGTTAACACGTAATATAATCAAGGCTTAACAAAGGCTTTGAGTCTCACTATCCATGTTTACAATTACAGACATTTGCAGAGTTGCCGTAGAAATTAAGCTAAATTTTACTCAAATTAAATTTAATAATATCTTTGTTTGAAAATTAATCTGAATATTCGAGTGATAAATGACTAGTTACTAGTCACGTTAAATAAGCTCCAAAATTAAATTTATTCGCGATAATTAAGTAAGTAACACGTTATCACGCGTAATTAATTAAAAAGTAACAAATGCGAGCTACTAACTGTTGTGAAACTTAACTCAATTAATTCAGTTAAATTAATTGATTTGTTTAAATAATTTCTCTCTCTCGAATAATTGCAGATCAATTAATATGTTCTCTATTTATTGGAGAGATAATAAAACAGTTGGTATGAAAAAGTTCATTCGATATGAATGAATTCGAAACGTAAAAGAAGATATTTGTTGGCAATAAATTCAAATCACCTTCGAACCGAGAGCCGCCGCCCCGACAGTAAACCGACCGTTACGGTTGTATTCTATGATCTACTTCAGCATTTCCAACACTGTCTTATGGTCCTAGTCATAGGCTCGTATTTATAAAGGGATCTCAAGTTTGAGAGCGATATTAAGTATGGATTTGACAGGTCGTTTTGTACTGAAGTGACATTTCTGATACGAACTCAAACTCGCTGTCACTCTTGAGAGCTGATTATAAATACGGGCCCTAGTATTTGCACTGACAGTTTTCGTCGTAAATATAAATTTGAGAAAATAAAATTATCTTTAAAGTAACTTTCTTTATGAGTATCCGCCGTATATCTAAAGTATTATTTTTTTCATTGAAACCTATTTGACATTGAACAATAAAATATAATTTGTCACCACCATCAAATACCTACAAGAAAACCGATATTTGATTTTCGTAGATATCAAAAAGTTGAATAAGATAATTACCAAATCAAAGATTACCTATCAACTGTTCAAAAAGTTCCAATACAATATTGACGGAAGATGAAAATATATACTATACATTTAGGTTCAATAATCTATTCTGTTAAAAATATTCAGAACTTTCTAATAAGCTACATGTAACTGCGGCAATATTTGATGGAAATATAGTCGGTGTGGATAGCGATCTCCGTAGTCCGCTCGTAGCAAGTTTGATGGAGTACTGCGCTGAACAGAGCAGGAATTCTGTGCTCTTTTAGCGCAACTGCAGTAGATACGGTAGTGCAAGTGTTTCATTCCATTTCATAGCTATCGAAACAATTTCTCGATACGAGATAGTCATCAAAATGAATTACTAGGTATAGCTAGTGTGAATAGCGATCGCCGTAACCTCTGCTTGTAGCAAGTTTGATGGAGTACTGCGCTGAACACAGGAATGTCTGTGCTCTTTTAGCGCTGCTGCAGCAGTAGATATGGCAGTGCAAGTGTCTCATTTCACTTGCTATTGAAACAATTCTTGATACGAGATATCAAAAAGCAATACTAGCTACAGCTAGTGTGAATAGCGATTGCCGTAATCTCCGCTCGTAGCAAGTTTGATTGAGTACTGTGCGGTATTACAAGAATGTGTATGCTATTTTAGCGTAACTGCAGTAGACGTATCAGTGCAAGTGTTTCATTTCACTTGTGTAGTTGTGTGTCACCGTAAGGATTTCTTGATACCTACAAGATATTTTTCAAAAGAAAGTTAAAGAGATTATTGTATCCAATTAAAATGATGAATATTTGACGCGCAGTATCTTATTATTATCTGTGTAGAGTTTTCCATAACTTGATTGCTATCCTTTTTCATTTTGTAAGTTTTACCAGTTTTATGTTCTAAGTTCATCGTGCAATATAACATGTTTTGAAAGTAGTTTAATATACTCAGACGAACGTGCAGTCTTATGAGAAGATAGAGCGAGGCAAATTGAACCCAAGATGTAAACAATTTTGATTGTGCTCTTTCTCCGAAGTTTTTAAAGCATTTTGTACTTACAAAATGTAAAATTCTTTTAATTTTGGCTGTCAATTTTTATGTTTATTTTTGCTTATAAAATGTCTGAAGTTAAATGTTGCGTTGCAACTAAGTAACAACTTTAATTATTTGTTAAAAGCATTCAGAAGCAACATACACTACTCGCGTAGCAAAATTTCCAGTGTAACACGTAAACGTAAATTTCGTATAAATTACCGATGTGGCGTCTCAAAATTAAGTGCTCCAAAATTATGGAATAAATTATTACAATTTGCGTCACCTGGCGGCAACTTTTACCGTTAACGAACCTCAGTATCACACAATTAAATAAAGCATTAAGGTAGACGAAGCTTCTCTTTAATTGCGGCCATCGCGGCTGGCTTCTTTCTTATCGTATTTTTATTACGATGACAATACACAAGGCGCGCCTATTAAATTAGTCGTGTTTGTGCCGTATATTTGGCTGGAGCCGCTAAATTATGTGCTCGGAGACTGTTTTTGTTACACTCTTTTGAATTTGTTCATGTGAAGTACTTTTCGGCGTTTATATTTACTTAGATGTTGTCGAGTTAGTATTTGCAGATGTTTCTTACGTAAAGTTACCGATCAAATGTGATTTAGGAAATACGTTTTTAATGGTAAATAATCGTTAGGTATATTTGAGACTCAAAATAATAATACACTTAGTTGTTACTCCCGTAAATACTTAGCTACCCATTAATTACGAAGAAAATGGCCAAACTCCAAGACTTAAACTCATAGTGACATATTATCCCTGTTCACTTTGAGTTGGGAGGGAGCTGAACAACATAAATCTTAATATTCGCAACGAGTGAGACGTGCTCAGCTCTAGAGCCACCAGGCTACTAGGATCGAGGTAGAGACATCTCAGCACGGAACTGATAGCTGGAAAACAACTGAAATGACTCCCCCAAAGTTAATACAGACTTTAACGAACTCAACCGGTAGAATACCAATGTATCAGACGTAACACCGAATACGCATAATATACAAATATAGCAAAGTACTCTTCAAAGAAAGATAAAATGATTACTTTTCTTGTGAGATCACCTAAACCGTGTCGAGATTGAGAACTCTCGGATTCTTTTGTTGTTTACGCGACTCAAGCTAAGGTACTTTCAAAGATTTTTGAGTTCAAAGAAATTTCAGTTGGCTGTTTATTCCGGTTTCTGTGGAGGCTACAGCCTGCCGAGCCCTTGTAGCTCAGCGGGTCGTGTTCTGTTCCCAAAAGTAGAGTTCAGCGAAAATTCGCCCCAACTTTCGTTAGTTTCCACATTTTTTTCGTCTTGTGTTTGTGTTAGTTAGAGAACGCCTTACGTTGGTTTTATACGGTGTCTGTTTTCGGTCGAGAAAAGTAAAGGTTTTGTTGAAAATGTGTTTCATTAATTGAATTCAGGTAAAAAAAACTATCGTGAAAAAGCGTCGTATTTAAAAATAAATATTTGTCGTGTAGGTACAATATATAGGTACATACATATGTGTATTTATTTTTGGCGTATTTGTTGTTCGTCTACAAAGGACTTTGGCCCAGTGCACGGTGCAAGCATGAATAAATAAAGTGTTTTGTGTGACCGCTGGCCGGCGCCCGCAGCCCGCCGGTCGCCGGTCGCCGGTCGCCACCCGCCGGTCCCGCACCTGCTGCCGTGTACTGAGAACCGACTACATTCGACCATATTGTCCTCGGTTACACGTATCTAAAATTCATGCTCTAAATACAGGCCTCCGCGGTTGAGCACACACTTGGTGTTAGAGATGTGATACGATCGATATTCGCTAAGGACTGTTATTATAGAACAGCAGTAAGTTTCTATACGCCCAATCCCTGGGTGGGGGCAATTTAGGTGCTTATTGGTATAAGCAACACTTTTATTTTTCTAAGCTTTTTATTATTTTTACAAAAAACACAGCCTGGAATGATTTTCTTTGACAAATGTTGAGTTTTCTTTAGAGCCAATGGGCGTTTTTCAGGAAAAGCATTGGGGTTTCCTTTTTGTGTATTTTAATGAAGAAAAATACATTCTATCACTAGATAGAATTTCTAATAGTAACTTATTTCGATAATTATGCAACGATATCTTTTGTAACTGTTACTGATACGCGCATCTCTAATTGTTGGGCTTTTATTGCAAACCACACGAAAGCAATCTTGAGTAGGGCACGTATTATTTTCTGTTATACCTCCCACACTTTTTATATTTCCATTTCAACCCGAAATCCGACATAATTTGTTGTTACTCTGCTGTTTTCAACGAAAGCTTAAATTTTTAATTTTGCATAGGGCTTTTTTTTCTTTTCGTCAAATATTTGGTGCTTTAATCTTGGTATTTTAAGCGATAAACACGCAAGCTTTGTTCTCTTGTTTATATTTGAAAAAGGAATGTACTCGCGGCTTGTAGAATAAAACGAAACTATTTTTTAGAACGGGTTCTTTGTTTTTGCTATTTAACCCGTTACTCGGTTTTGTCGTTGTAAATGTTGGGTTCTTGTTTGCAAATTAACGAGCTGGCTTCGTATTGGAAGACAAGCGGTAATTCTGTGGAAATTGCGAGCGTTTAGGGCGAGTCGACTCGAGCCGTTGCGAGCAGACAGGGACCGTTTTAAAACAATGCACATCATTCAGATATCCTATTAAATCGTGCGATTTAGCGGAGGCGGGCAAATTAAGCAAATTAAGAGCCCTGCGACTGTAATTACTGCTCGCCTTCACTTGGCCACCGACCAAGAAGAGACGCCATGCTTTTTCCTTAAGATCATTGGGATGCAGTAATCCATGAGAGTTTAGTGAGAAAGCTCTGATCTTATCCTTTAGTTACTAATAGTTTTTATTTAGAGATTAAATTGTTAGTTATGCCTTTTCATTAGTACATTCCCAACAGATTGCAAAGTCAAATACAATTATTTATACAATAGAATTTACTTCCTTATAGCCAATAAAATTATACAATCAGTTAATTTTGAATCTAATTAGGTAGCTTTTAGCCAGTAACAAGCTTCCACCTTTTTGAGTTAAATACACTCAGATGGTTTTCACATTTCAGTTATTAAGAGTTAACGTACTTTTTGTAAGCTTTGATATTTATTCAGTGTACCAATGGAATAAACACGGAATACACCAAAAATCGTGAATTTCGAAAAAGCTTTACAATTTAATTTTACTTTGAAATCAAATCGTAGTTATTTCCGGATAAAAAATTATAGTAAAAACCGGCCGGAAGCGAGTTAAAGCTCGAAAAACTGTGGTAGCACTTAGTTATCCTCCATACAGCGCCCGATTTATGAGGGTTCCGATTCGAACGAAACTCAATTGGTGCAAACCCCACGGGCGCGGTGGGGTATTCCCCGCCACCATCGGAAACGCACATTCGATTTGGATTTGACTCGTTTTCGAACGATATTGTTATACCTACTAGCCTATACTGCCCCACTGTTTTCGGACGTACAGGAAATATATTTTAAATGTTCATTTTCGATTTTATGCCAGATAAGACCAATATGGTTTAATTTTTATGCAAACGTAATTATATATTTTTTATTTCTTCTATCATAATCACTCTCTGCACTTAAATCTTGGTAAAATTATGACTTATTTCAACTACATATAAATTGATTTCCTAGAAATTTTCTAATCGAACGAATATGTTCCGAGAATTCGAATAGGTTTTCCTTCGATTGGCGGCTCGCGGCCGACGGATTATGAATGTTATCGCGCGATGCGACACCCACACATTTTTGTTCGCACTCCAATACGCGCGAACTAGTGAAATATGCCGAACTCGAGTCGAACGATTTAGTTGTAGTATTTTTGCTAACAAGAACCAGAATAATACTCTCAATAATAATATTTGAAAATATTATTTAAATAGCGTTGGTTAATTGCAATCACACTGTAATAAAATACATATTTTTTCGATAGATGTAAATTATAGACTTCCCTCAAGCACAGATTTTCAATTAATCGGCGGCAGAAGATCGGAAAACCGATACGAAAGAAAATGAAAAAGTAATTTTCGATGATATACCTACACAATACAATATGATATAGGAACAACACAGCAGCCTGAGGAACGAATTACCATAATTTCCGACATAACTAAGTAGGCACAGGTAGGGCATACAACAATAATGAATATTCAGTCGAAAACTAACAGAGAAAATCTGAAAATTAAGTTGTCGTAAAATCTGCTACAAAACTTTAAAAAGCAGATATCGTTACCTTAAGACTGCACTGGATAAATGATAAACGCCGCTGAAATCAAGGAGTCCGCCTGTAGAGAAGACTTAATGGAAAAGTGTCACAAAATAATAGGATAAGCGACTAAATGACACGTTATCAAGCGGAACAGCTGTAGTGCAGCGCGCGGCATGCGGTCGGACAGGCCTATCGACTGGAGACGGGAGACAGGCTGTGGGCGCGCGTGCAGCACTCACCTCAAGGTCGCGGCGCAGCCCCGCGCTCCGGCGCCGGCTCCCTGCTCCGGACGCGCGCCGGCGGGCGGCAGGGCGGGCCGGGAGCGCCGCCACCCGCGCCGCCGCCGTCCCTGAGAAACTGACGGACGTCGCCGGCCTTCGACGGGTTTTATAGCCGGAGGCGGGGCGGGGCGCCAGCGCGAGTTGCGCCGTCGATCCGCGAACCCGATAAATAAATTAATTAAAAGTGCAAGTGAGCGATCGCCTGCGTGCAAGCGACCTACGAACACCTCACGCTGTTCTTACGTGCAAGGTGCTCCTTAATTGGAATTTCAGGAGGATCGTTGCGGAGACCGGATTGTTCATCAGATTTGCGAGCGCGCCTGCCGTCGTCACCAGACTGGCTTGAAGCTGATTTATATGAGCGGATAACAGCTATCTACCGCAGATTGCAGATACGAGCAGTTATCTACATACAACAACTCATGTATCTCTTTGTTTTGATACCTTAGAGTTAAAACAAAAAAAAACTGCATAAACCACAAAATACCTAACCAAGCTAAACTTTTTTTGCAACATGGCTGCAACTTTTTAAAACAATAAAGTTGCAAGGATTGAAAAGAGGCGTCACCAAATGAATAAATAAATAACGAATAACAGGGTACTGAATAAAGATTAAGACAATCTAAATTCGATCACGTCAAACCTGCTCATCTTCACGAGGTCAAAGAGAATCCTCACCCCTCGATAATAACGTCATCCATGTAAGTACTATGCAGCGGTATAGTTTTATAAGAGCCCTATTTCCAACGGAGCGAATCAGGAACTGGAGCCGGTGACATTAGCCGCAAGTCTCAGGGTAACTCGATCCTGTGGGTTCCGAGAACTGATTGTTGAACGGGAACACCGCACTGGACATACCTTTGTAACGTTGGTATATCCCAGGAATTGTAAACACTTTTGATATGTTACGCAGAGAAACCATTTCTAATCAAGACATATAAATCTAGTCTACTTGAGAAGATTGAGAAGGTCATTACTATTTACTCATTTTATATGATGAACTAAAAAAGAGTTCCTTTTTGGTGAAAATGTGTATAAAACAAGTTTACGAAATGTAGCTACGAGAGAGCTACGAAATTGCTACGAGTGTACTATTACTTATATATCAGTTGCTTTGTTTTATACTTACAGATGAATATCTCACATAACTGGCAGACTGATTCGTTAATATGTTGGTGGCTCGAATCATTGGATTAACCCGTATTTAGCTTTATGGCATTTATTTCAAAAATACAAAATTTTAGTTAAAAATGTGTTATGCTAACAAGCCCGCAACGCCACGACTGCGCTCTGTTTTAAAACACAAAGTCAAACTATAAGACAACAGAGCAGAGATGGCGCCACTTTATGAAATAAATTGGAGGTATCTCAAACACTGCTGCTCTCCAGCCAACTTATTTACTAATCAAAATAATTCCAGCAGTTAGTAAATCGAGTGAGATTCCGAGAACATCTGATTGCCAGGAAAGGCCACCCCAATGGACATACAGCTCGGCTTGTGCTGCCGTGCGTAACACAATATTCTTACTTTGTTATCTCTGTACTGTCCACGCTGTTCTTAGACCACTGTGCAACAGGACATTCTAGACTAAAACATCTTTATGTACCTAATCTTCATTTTTTTGTTGGCTCCGAGAACATCTGATTGCTTGCTAGGAAAGGCCACCGCAATGGGCATGTTGCTCGTCTTGTGCTGCGTTGCTTAAATACTATACGGGTGTAAGGGACTTCGTATCAGAAACGGATAGGGTTGCTCGCTCAGTCAACGAAACTGAACAACTTTCACCAGGAAATTCTTTCAGGAAAATAAAATAAAATGGCTTTTCATACAAATTGTCTGATCACGGTCGTCATTTTGTATGGGATGTTAATTCTTTTTTCCTGAAAGAATTTTCTGGTGAAAATTGTTCAGTTTCGTTGACTGAGCAACCCCTATCCATTTCTGGTACGAAATCGCGTCGTCGTCTTTAGTTCACTGTACTGCAGTATATTCTAGAACAGTACACCTTTAAGTAATCTGCGAATTTTGTCTATTCCTAATCCTGTTGTTCCTAATCCTTTTTCGATTAAGCACTTGTATAGGCTTCAATAAGTCAGCTAAAAATTGGCGAACTTCGCTTTTTACAACCTTGTACTACCGAAGTTTCTAGGTATTAACTTAAAATCTGAACTAGGATTAATGTTAGTGCTGCAATAAAGAAATATAAGTAAGTGGCACTTAAGTTCGTCTTGATCTTAGCTCTAGCAATAGAAATTAGAAACTAGATTTCCGATATATATCCACTTTCTGACGTTAGCTTTTGGTTCTTACCCTCCGATATACGCTCTATGCTATGCGCAGGCTAATCAAATGAAGCTCGACATTCTAGGCCCAAGAAATAGCTAGTGGTAGTGGGCAGTAGTGAGTCTACTAACGTAATGTATTAGTTCCTTGTACGAGAGTGGTTATACTAACGTCATAACCGCCTCCTACATCGGTGACTCAGCTCAGCTCAGACTCGGGAGGAAAGTGGGTTGCACTAGTTCGACCTTTGTGCGTTAGGTAGGATATACAATTGCCACATAAGGTTATTTACACTAGTACAAATATTTCAAAGGTCTACTCATAAAAATGAATAACTTTCCTTAATAAACAAAAAAAAAACAAAAATACTTCCCATAATATATAGTGCGGATCCTTATTCCGATTTCGTATGGCCATGCATGTATGGCGGTATCTATATAGATACTTTAATTGTAGTTTTATTAGTTTTCGAGTAAAATATAAAAAAACTGAAATTTTGGATACAAAGGACCCCCTCCCCTAACAATCTATTTACAGCGTGTTCTTCTTATATTGAAGTATATATAATGTATAAGCTACACGCATAGGTACCAAATTTCATGCTTGCTTCCGGATGATGGGACCAAGAGGCTGAGGTACGGACTAATAAAAGTCTTAGCTTTGCTGGTCCACAATTTTTATGAAAGATCCTTGCTTGATATTAGACATATTTTGTGCAATCACCTTTGTAATTTCTGGGAATATGCAGTAACATTGTTTATGTAAGAATAGAAGTCGGCGGTCTGCCTATTGATCGGCTGCACCTCGCCTATTCATAGTTCACAGGCGAATGAATGATAGAACATCGCCCTCAATAACACCTTTAAAGTCTCCAATGCAAGCGGGAAATGTAATATGCCAAAACTAGAAGAAAAAATTGAGAAATCAGGAAGCGATAGTGAATATATATGGGTCAAATACCTATCAACTCAGTGGACTGATTTTGTGCGAAATTGAGCTTAAACGTATAGCTGAAAAAAAATTGGGAAACTGGAGTCAAAAGCTTTTTTTGACTTGATTCCTAAATTCGTTGTATCCAGGCAATAGGTAATAGTCAATTTTTACACGTTCTTTCTTTTAAGAAGTTGACGCCCCAGTCACGCCCAGTGGACCCTTTGTAGTGTTTTCCCTGCATGGTCAAGGGACGGGTTATTCCCTCCTTACTCCCTACGCTTTGTAGTTACAGCGGGGTGCGTCCACAAGGAAGATCACTTCACCGGTAGGTAAGGTACAGTCATGTGAACAAGGGACAAGAATTGAGTAAACATGTCCTACTGTGTTTTTCTTTTTTTTATATTTTATTTATTTAAAATGCACAAAAAAATAATACCTACATGAGCCAAAGACGTTATCTAACAGTCTACGTTAGGGCATGTGGAAAAGAAATAATAAGGTCTTATTCTAAGGAATTGTCAGAACAAAAGTTTTTAAAAAGTCTATACATTGCGAGTTATGATTTTTTTACGAAAAAAAATTAAAAGGGATTGCTCAGCATGGGACAATTTGTATTTATATGGGGAGGTCAAAAAATGCTTTTATATTTTTTTGGGTAGGTACCTATTTAAGCGGAACTCCGTGAACAACGAGATCTAGGCTTCTCTTACCTTATTTTTAGAAATATTATAGGTACACATGTCATATAAAAAAAAGACATGACCTCAGGAACATTTATTATTATTATTATTTTATTTATGAGCCTGTGGTGTCCCACTGCAGGCACATTTAGGTATAAAAAATAATTTACGAACTGTGGTGTGTGTGATACCTTTATCCATCTTTACCACGACATTAGATAGGAGCTACCTGCTTAGCGCCAGGCTGTCAGATAATCTCATTTCATTAGATCACGTGAGCCGCTGCTCTAACTATCCTACAAGGTTCAATGCACGAGGCGAGGTAATTTAAAAAGAGAGAAATATCTTGCATTAGGACCTACAAACAATGTCCTTCGCCATCTCGTCAGAAGACAGACAAAACAAAATCGGTTGTAGGTAGGTAAATACACAGACTTATAATAACTATAATAAGTCTGTGGGTAAACATCATTGGTTGTAAATAGGTATACCTACCTACTTACATCTGCATATTGTTGTATCATAAATAAAATAAAACCCATTCCATGATCAAACAAATAACGGTTTTTCATTGTTCGCAGAAGCACGATGATTCATGCAGTATAAAGTTAATCCAAACTAAAATGACGTATCCGACACCAAGAATACGATACGTAATTTCGGCCCATCTCGCATGAGCCCGGATAGCTCAGTCGGTAGAGCATTGGACTTTTAATCCAAGGGTCCAGGGTTCAAGTCCCTGTTCGGGCGGCTCATTTTTTTTAAAATTGAATTCTGTTTTTTATTTTTATTTAGTCCTTATTTTTCATACCAATCTAAAAGACGTGCGTAGTGCGATGTATTATGAAGAAACATTTTTGTGACTTGGAAGCTACAAAATGTTTCAAGGGCACAGTAGAAGCGTATCGCTTATTTCACGCTTATCGTTCAAGCCCCTGTGGCCTAATGGATAAGGCATCGGCCTCCTAAGCCGGGGATTGTGGGTTCGAGTCCCACCAGGGGTACAAGTTTCCTTTTGACCTAAACTTACTTGTTGTTATTTAGTTTTTTAAAAGAAATTACAAACAAATTACTTTTCTACGAAAAATATTTCGTTCAGAGTTCAACTAAAGATGGCCACAAAATGTTTCGTTTGGTTCAATTAAATTATTGCATAATATATATGTCTTCCTACCACAGTTCTTTTGAGAAAAGAGAAGAGTAATTAATTACAGAAACTAAATTAAATATTCATATTTCTTAGTGGATAAGTAAGTAGGTACAATGACGAAAGTATAAGTTACAGCTAAAATGTAGTGTACAGAAGAGTAGAAAGTCGTTGCGCAGGACATGAAATACAATACGATGGAAAATTGCTTTCTGTTTGTTTTCCTGAAAGCGTACCCGTCAACCAAATTTTGCGCTAGGGACGCCGGGGCTGGGTGGCACGGTTGCTGGTAGCTAGGTATCGGCGCCCGGCCGGCTTTTGTGACATTCGAGATGAAGCTAGCCGATCTGAGCAGCAGGCGAAAACGAAAATACAGGGGAGGCTACCCTAAGCCAAGTGGCGGCCTCATCAGTCAAAAAATCATAATCCACTGAAAACACAATCAATCGAAAATCCGGTACGGCGAATTGAAGTTAAAGCAAAGAAGATAATTTAGAACATCATAAACTTATGATTCAGTGTTTACAGCAGTTACAGATAGCAAAAGTGCTAAAAGTGGCCGTTTTTCGCAAATTTTCTTTCTGTTACTACCAGGAACTATGAATTTCAAGTTTATGATGTTCTAAATTATCTTCTTTGCTTTAACTTCAATTCGCCGTACCGGATTTTCGATTGATTGTGTTTTCAGTGGATTATGATTTTTTGACTGATGAGACCGCCACTTGGCTCAGGGAAGCCTCTTAAGTCTGAATAATTATGTGTGTAGTGTAGACGTCAAAAGTCGGTTTCGAGCATGTAGATGTCAAAAGTCGGTTTCGAGCGTGTTTTGAGGTATAACTTAGATAAAATATCCAAAACCAATTATTTTGATAACATAAAACACTTCTTTAAAAAGCTTATAAAAAAATCAATGTTTTTATCGGGAAATCTAGGAAACAGTGTTAGTTAGATTAGGTAATTAGCTGTCGTGCGTTCCCCGATTATTTGCAAAAGCAGATAATACTTTTGGGAGACTCTTGACATTTAGTCGTCACACTGAAACCCACTAAAATTTTAGAGTTCAAAAATTTTATTACCTCGGATTGCATGGCGCGCCATCATTCCGCATGCTAGTGGCATGCACTTAGCGATAGTGGCGCCACACGTGGCGAAATTTTACGCTGCGTAAAACTTTATGACGCGAAATGCGCCCCTGATGCCGTGATGGGTCTAGAACACATCACCCGAGCGTGCCTCGAACATAGGATTTATGTATTGAGCTGTTTAAGTAGTACGCTATGTTCTAAAACTACTTTTATTGGCTATCCTGTATCCTCTTATCTAAATTTCTCCTCATAACATCTTTTTACGATCGTAGTTTATGTTTAAGAAGCGTTCTCATTTAATCACTTTTCAACGTCATAGTATTATGGATAGAAAATTATTATTACTGGGGAAATAATAATAGGAGCCCTGGCTGTGGCCTGTGCTACTAGGTACATCAAAAATCATCAAAATCAAAAATCTGTAGGGATTTCAGCACAACCTTCCCCTAACAATAAAAGCTACTTACTTACTGCGTTACAATAATGTTCTTCTAATAAAATGATCCAAAAAATTCCATGTCTGTTTACTACATTCAATATACGCATAATAAGCTCTTTATTACGTCGTTCAGTCGTAAAGAGCAATAGAAATTGTGAAATGCCTTCAATATTGAAATGTCGCCCTAGTTCTGCCCGCGGGGGGTGGCGAGTGCGGGGTAAGGTAGGGGCGGCTAAGTCACTACAATTAATAAATGGCTTGTCATTTACTTTATTGCCCTAAAGTACTTATTTATCCTGTTACGTAGAAAGATAACGCGCTTAAGGCCACACCCTGACCCTGCTTGCTATGTGTTGTGTCGTAGCGTAGGCAGTCGCATACTTTTACAGGCTTAGGTACGTTTTAATTCCTAAAGATTTAAATTTCAGGATAGAGCCCATCATATTGGAATGGAAACCTATCTACCGATATACCTTCTTTATTTAAAATCAACCTATCCACAATAAGGGAAACGAACAAATATAAAAAAATATATATCGTCCTGCATTTTTCGAACAGCATTCAGCTTACCTGAACGAGACATTGTATTCTCAGAACCAAAAATATTACCTTTTCCTACACTATGACAGCTTATTCAGATAATCGTGGAGTGGCGCGAGCGTGTCGCTGACAGCAGCCCAGCAGCGCACGCGGCGCTGTCACTCGCTGTCAGCGCTGTCACATGCAGCGAGAAACAATACCCTATTTCCATGTAATATCGCCTATTGAAGGTGCAACGAGCCGTTTGTTCACCCATTTATTCACTGTTCCGCGCAACAAGTGGATATAATTTATTGCATTCATATAAGATAGGGAGCTGTCTGTTGCAGTAAATAAAAGCACGAAGCGACGATGTTCATTAGCGAAGGAATACGTTTCATTTAGCTAAGTGAAATAAAAGTATTTTCTAATGGGGTGTTATTTCGTGAAAATCAACTAACTGATCATTTTGACAATGTGCCACGCCGAAGCGCGTCCTAATGAGTGTGGTTTGGAGCACTGTGCGCACCTTTCAGTCGCCATCAGCATTGAGTGCATTCAAACAATGTTTCTGTAAAAAGCCAAAAGTATCTGCTGAATTTTCCTTTTACGTAAAAGCTTGCTTCGTCGGCCGCCCGCTCCGCTCCGACCGGCGCCGCGCTCTCGTAAACCCCCCGCGAGATGGCGCTGCTCGTTTTATTGCCCGTTTGCACAACAAGCTGTAATGGAGGACTACAATATTGACAGACCATTAATTCGACAGGAAATTGTGCTGAAGCCGCGGTCGGTGCAGGTGATTGTGAACTTTTCAAATTATCCGCGTGTTCCGTGGTTGTTTTCACTTCAAATAGATACGGGCGGCTGGCGCACTCCTGGGAGGCAAAGTTGAATAAACCCTGCAAGCTACGATACAATGGTGGCGAGCTGTATCTAGGTTGCATTGCAAGCGCCCGAGCATCGCTATACTTATCTATTTCAGTGCCTACACGGACTCGCCATTAGGTGAGTTAGATTAATTAAAACAATAAAATTAAATCGATAGTTTCAGTATAAAACGTTATTTCTAGAAACCTGACAGGCTAATCCACTTGGCTATGACCTAATTAAACTTGCAATCAAGTTTATTTCGCCGTGATGAGGACTTCATCTTATAAAATACCAATGGGTGGGATGGGGCAATTTGTAACACTGAGAACAACACTGGGTGGGAAGTGGGAACTATGAAATAAATAAGTACCCAAAGTTTTTGCATGTTGGCTTTGGGTATAACAGCAGAAGAAGAAGATAGGTAAGGCAAACTATAATAATTAATAGGTATAGCGATATGTGGGGTAGGTAAATCTTTGAGTGGCCAACGAGACCTCGCCAAAAGGGATGTTCAAGTTTTATTTTTATCTTGGCGATTATACTTACTTAAATATATAAACATAATTTATTACGTTAAAGTAGGTATATAAGTTTAGTTCTACGTACTAAAATCACAAAGGACATATTCTTTTAATTAAGCCACACGGAAAGTGTCGTAACTTTTACGAGGTCCGTGATTTAACTATTATTTGTCATCAATTTTATGAGCCCTAAAGCAAATAGTACCGCTGAGACTGTTCTGCCTGAGCCGCCCTAGTTTTATTACATAAAGACCACCATATTAGTCTGTTCTCATTAATATGGTCAACTATTTCCGTACATAATTTATAACTTGGCACAATGGCAGCTCGTGGGTAAGCTACCCTCCCATCTTTAGCTCTTTAGCTCTAACCTTATAAAAAAAAACAGAATCTAAATAAAGTTCTCACAAAGTGTCACAAAAAGTCTCCGTGCACAATCCAAGGAAATTATTAAATAAAAACGTAGGATTCCTATTTTCGTGAAACACTCAGAGACAACTGTTGAAGAAAGAGTGTACTTATTGTTCACATAGAGCTCACTAGATGGCGCCTTTACTAAAAGCTTCTGCTATTCGATACTAGATGGCGCTACAAATTAAATTAATTTTCATAAAAGACATAGATGGCGCTGCAATGAATAGTTCCAATAAAAAACACTCGATGGCGTTGTAATAATAGTTCTGCTACTGCATGAGAGATAGCGTTAGTAAAATATAAACCATCAAAAATCAACATGAACAGATTGTATTGAGCAAACATTTTGCCGTCTGATATCAATTTAGCACGTTACCAGGCCAAAACCGTCTTTAAAAAATATTTGATATTAATTTAGCACTTACCTCCAAGTCAAGTTGGTGTGTTTCCACTTCTCGCCCTGCACAACGAACCGCTTCCGCCGATGCTCCGTGAATCCTGGCTCCACGTCTGGTCGTCCACACCGCTTCTTCCCCATCAGCTCCAGGGTCGCCGCGTCTACCTCCCCGGTTACAGTTATACCGCCGTATTCCTGGAAAGTGTACAAGCTTTCTTAGTTCTTGCGTTTTTTTTTTGGTACTAAATGTTTTTTTCCAAAAAGATTTTTTTCTGGGAAATAAATCACTAAGATAATTTAGCCTACACATTTTTCTAAGGTTGAGAGCTTTAATTTTTATCTTGAATTAATCTATACATACAATAATTTTATAATAAATACCTACCTAACAAGTATGTAGTTTAGTTGATAATATTTTGAATTTTATGTTTCTTCTTTAATAACTGTACAAACACATTTTACCTAAGTAGTAAGATATACGTTATGTCTTGGCTTCACAGAAGACCAGCGCTACAATTAGCTTGTAGTGATAATTGTAGCATAAGCTGATTGAAGACCATTTTAGTTATAAATTTTTTTATGTAAGATTTCTTGTTTATATTATGTAACAAATTGTAACCTGTTTTGTGTCTAAAACAAATGTATTTTCTGTCTTTCTTTCTTTCTTGCTTCTTTTTATTTATTTATCGTTATGAACAGACTTACTTGTAACGTTTTCACTGCAATTCTGAGCTCGTCCTCGTACTCGCCCTCCCCCATGACTAGATTGGCCACTTTCAGGCTGTCTTTGTTCAGGTAGCCGAACCTCTCCAGGTAACTTCTCTGAAAAAGAAGAAAGGGAATCGTTATTTACTTATTTCATTCAATGAAAATAAATTTCATTATATTGATAAACAAGTCCGCTACCTAAACAAGTTCTGTCAGTTTTTCAAATTAGGAATAGAACTGATTTTACGATTTTTTTGTCTGCCATAGCGACGTATCGCAAAGCACAGGTTACCGGCGGAAGAGTGCAAAATAGAATTTGATACCAAATGTCATTGAGACAATCCGCGCTCATAAATAACTCGACAATACCAAAATGCCACCCCAATTTAGTCAAAAGAATTTTAAATCGTGGTCTACATTGAACGGATTCCATTCATCCCGAGCAAACTGTCTGGCGACCAAACATCCGCTTCTTTTAATTACACAGGACTACAATCGTTTTAATGAGGTTCTGGACTCCCCACAAAGAGATGTTTAAATAGATGTAAAGACAAATTGGATACAAAGCTCTTGGGTCTCTAATGAAAACAAATTAAATAAAACATTTTTATAAAAGATGCTGATCGTGAATAACTAAACTAAATTCAACTCAGAAATAAAGTTGTCCTCAAAAACTCACTATTACAGAAGTGACCAGACTATACCCGTATACCTCGTTCTAAATGAATACATATCATATTGGACGAAACTTCCAAAACAATGAAGACCAAAACAATCACATTCGATTTATAGTCACGTGTAACTAGCACCATCATACGAAACCATAAGTGTGCCCTAACATCACGCACCCTCATTCAACCCGCCCTTAGCCCTTAGCCAATTATCACGAAATTATACTGCCGAATCTGGAAGGCCCTCCGGCGTGAGCATAAGTTTGTTTGCGCAGGATGTCCCAACTTCGCCGTGTCATAATAAAGAGTCCGTTAAGCAATCTGCTTCTATTATTCACTCCTTTCACGTAAACAGGGCTTCATACTTCGGTGTTTATTCAGTACCTGCCCTTTTAAAATCAACATTTCGTACCGGTCAGGTTGAGTTTTGTCATACTTATTAATTCCACCCTTTACGGCGTCAAACTGATGGAATTCATTATTTATTACATTTATATGACCTCGCTTTAAGACGCACAACATTTTGCTTTTCGTTTTGTTACTTATCAATATCAACTGAATGGTAGTGCATAAAGTAGTGTCACTTTTTTGTTTGATTTAAACAACAGAAACAATGAAGCATTACCCCCATTCAATAAAAAAAAAAATAACTACTAGTTGAACGGTGCACTTACTTGTATTACTTTTAAATACTTAAAAGTCATGTCTTTTGCGATGCCTATCTGCTACCGATGTCAAGATTCACAACAAGAACAGAACGTTTGGCGCGGATAGTAGTAACCCTACACAAATCAGAATTAATTTACATACCTGCAGGCAGAGTCAGAGTAAAGTGAGTTTCAGGAGGAACAGTTTCTGGTAAATTGTGCCGCATTCAGATTCTAATTCCGTTGATTTGATTCTAGGTTACCTACATTTTAACTAAGCAGTTATCTTCAAACTCAACTAAATAAATAAAATCGTAGTAAGTACCCATTAAATACTACCCAAAAATAAAAGTATATTCACATTGCATAACGGTATTTCATAATTATTTTATTATCTTCTACCTATAGTAGTGCTTATTTAGTAATTTGTAACCGTGAATGAAATACGAGCCACATAAACTAAACTATAATATAACTGGCCACCGATAAAATGAAATTTACGTAATGACGTATAAACTAGACTAGACAACCTAGATTATAAATATATTCTACGAGACTTTAATAGTGCAAGTCACACTATAAATCTAAGGTGTCAGCCCTCAGGGCGTCGCCGCCGCTGCCCTAAAGACCCGCTCTGCAAACTGCCCACTGTCCTGGATAGGCGATGCTATCCATATCCATAAAATGCAAATACCCACAATTAGGTTAACGCCGATCGGCGATAGTCAATGATCGAGAGATTTACTGCCCATCGAGTTCTTCCGCCCTATTAGCTTCAGTTGTAAAAGAATTGTTGACGCGAAAAAATGAGCAATAATTAAAATAGAATATTACCGTAGAAAATGTTATTTAATGGGGCAATTACAATATACAAGAATATTTTAAACAATCGTCTCCAATACGCACATAATTTACTCAAATTTGATTAATAATATAGGTTATTAA
>JARACY010002189.1:0-45767 GCA_029255725.1 Scrobipalpa atriplicella | reverse complement strand
AGGCCGAAGACATGTTGCACGGTATGTTGCATTAGCCTTGTTACCAAAAGATCTAATTATCGTAGGCTTTCAATATACAGGGTGTCCAGGAATTAATGGATAACCCTTTAACTGCGGCTAGCTTGACCGATGCCCTACTTGTAAAAAAATTATGACCTCAGTAAAAGTGTCACAGTTTTCGAAATATCGTACAAAAACCGATTTTTTAATAATTTTCTCCCTACGCTCAGTTATTTTCATGCCATTTCATCAAATATCAACATTTTTGGGTTTTTTATTTTTTTTAATATACCTTAATAGTTGATACTTAAAATGAATACATTATTTTAGTACCTATTTATAAGAAAATAATTTAAAAAATAAGTTTTATTGAAAAAATTAGGCAAAATATTTTTAAAATTTTGTCTTTGACCTCCTACAATGAAAAAAAAAAGTGACACTTTTACTGAGGTCATAATTTTTTTCAAGTAGGGCATCGGTCAAGCTAGCCGCAGTTAAAGGGTTATCCATTAATTCCTGGACACCCTGTATATTAAACAGAACCAATGAATCCGTGGAGTTAAGAAAGTTTAATTTTGATTTTTTTAAACAATTGCTGAAAAATGATAATTTTGTAGAGGTCTGTCTGGTACTGCGAAGGAGAAGTAATTAGAACAAACAATAACTTAGAAGGCTGGCAATCAAAAATAAATCGCTTTGTTGGTAGAAAAAATCCAACATTACCAGATTTTTTTTCAGATACAGTGTTTAGTTAGAGCTGTTTGCTAGCTTCGAAATCTGGCTACGAAATGAAGTCGCTTAAGTCCCAGTTCGAAGCCAGCTTCGAAACAGGACAGTATTGTTCCCATTTTGAAGCCAGCTCCGAAAGGGGATTTTTTTTCCCCATACCGAAGCTAGCTACGAAATCTAGCTACGTAATGGAACTAAGGGGGAGATTTTATTAGATTTGTCTTTAATAACGCAGATTTAAACACTCGAACTCTTGACAGACTCATGCCAAAAACACAAACACATAAAAAAGATAAAATATAGTCGTACAAGGATCTTTCGGCTTGGGTGACATTGACAGGAGCTTTTTTTGGGCTTCGTTTAGCTGTTTTGAGAAGCTCGGATCCGGCTCAAAATCGATATCTGGGGGTTTTCGGGGTGGCTGATTATAGATTTGATGTTTGTTTTGTGACTCTGTCATTTTTCGAGATGGCCGCCATACAAAAGTCACATCCGGCACGCGGGCTGCTTTAGCTGCCCGCGCACCACGCGCCTCACCTGTACACCGGCACGCGGGCTGCTTTAGCTGCCCGCGCACCACGCGCCTCAACTGTACACCGGCACGCGGGCTGCTTTAGCTGCCCGCGCACCACGCGCCTCAAATGTACACCGGCACGCGGGCTGCTTTAGCTGCCCGCGCACCACGCGCCTCAACTGTACACCGGCACGCGGGCTGCTTTAGCTGCCCGCGCACCACGCGCCTCAACTGTACACCGGCACGCGGGCTGCTTTAGCTGCCCGCGCACCACGCGCCCCACCAGCACACCGGCACGCGGGCGATTGCTTATAAAGATCCCAAAATTAGAATACTTAAAAAGAAAAATAAAAAAGAAATAGAAATTTTCACTCATTCGTTCAAGCATTAAAAGAGGAATGCGTAAGATATGACTGCTTAATACGCAAAAATAACACATATGTGCCTTATGGCAAGAAACGTCAGCTAAAAGACCGACTCACAGATGAAAGAATCAATAAAATTACACAGGACTATTTGTTAGCTAGGCCACATTGACCTGAAATTATGCCTGGACCAAGGAACATATATACTCCCTGCCTGGACAGGCTTTCTAAAGTTCGATTGTTTATATAATGTTTGTTTAATTTGTACCTTTCTTCATTTTAATAAATACTATGGAACATGTTCTAATTGATTTTTGTTTCACTTTTGTACCTTAGTGTCCAAAGGATGGCAAACTTAGATTTTTTATACGGTATTTGAGCTAAGTTGACGTATAAGGAACGGAAATGAAAGAATATGCTAAAGTTGGCGTGTTGGTAAGAATTCAAATACAAATATGTCAATTTATCCAAAATGGGAATGAATGCATCAGCTACACGGAAAGTAGGCAAACTGAAAAAGTTGGCAAAGGTCCCGCAGATCGCCCAGGACCGTTCGAACAAGTGTACATAATACACGAAGATATGGGCAGTAATGAAACTGCAACGAATATAGCTCCTTTGTTTTATGTTTTATTGCAAAATAAAGAAGGAGAAACATACACAAAAATGTTCCAATTGATCAAAGATGCTTTTCCTGATTGGTGTCCGTCTAAAGGTACATTTCAACGCCGCTTCGGCGGTTTTTCAAGGGATGGAAATTAATGGATGTAACATTCATTTCCAAAAAAGTGTCATAAAAGCAACATCGTTACACCTATTGGAACACGAAGAGACATTAAAACATGTGAAACTTTGCATGAGCTTGGCATTTCTACCAAAAGAGGATATTGAAGACGGATGGCTTTACATAATGGAAAATCGGTGTGTTTCATATGAAAAGTTTGCAATCATTCTCATTTAATTAAGACTAGCCTTCAATTTATTGCAATAAGACATAATTAATTATGAATTATTTGTTTTCTTTTTTCAGTTTTCCGGATGAAAGTGTCACAGAGTTCAATAATTACTTTGTGTCACAGTGGATGGAAAGTCCAAATTTCCTGTGGTGTTGCCACGACCAGCGGCACAGGGCAACGAACTTGGCCGAGGCATGGAATGCTAGATTTAACAAATCCATTACCAAAAATCCAACCATTTCATTGTTCCTTCAAACCATTGCCGCAGACGCTTGTCACTACGACATAAAACAGGCCAAGTAATTATTATATTATAAGAATATTATTATTAACTAGCTTACCTTCTTCTTCTTTGCGAGTCGACGGCAAATGTCATATATCTTTAGCCCTCTATGCCAAATTTTATCAAAATCGCTTTAGCCGTTTCGTCTAGTTGTGAAGAAGTAACAAACATACACACACACTCACAAACTTTCGCCTTTATAATATTAGTAGGATATTAGGATTAGGATAAATACCTACATGCTGCAACTCACTGTTGCCGATTCTGGTGCAGCTAAGCACCAACATAAATTAATTAATACTTATTTAGTTTATTTTGTTCTTAGAGCTTCAGACTCAAAAAGATAAACATAAACTACCGAAAAAAATCAAGTATATAAACCGACCGGAAAATTCAAAGTTACATCGAAGATTACAAAAAAAAACAAATAACCCTCGGAGATTTTTTAATTAACATCTCCCGAACAACTTCATTTTACTTCAAATAGAAAAAATACTGTATTCCTTTTTGTAGCACAATTTTGTTCCTTTTTGTAGCTAATATCTTTTTGTACATAGTTTAGAAAGAATAAATGTCTGTCACATATTAATATTGTTTCTATCAATGTAGTTTCTTTTATGATATCTTATACTACGAATATCTTATATTTATATATCAAACTAGCTGTGCCCGCGACTTCGTACGCCCGGTTTGTATGGAAAACACGCAGTGTCGAACATACTGAAAACACTTCTCCGCGCGTAGGAGCGGGACCTAACTTGCCCGCGCGCGGAAGCGTGTTTTCTGGTCTTTGTCTTTGTATAACCCGTGCACATAATCACGAAGCGAGCCGACGTCATTTTCAGATCGTTTCTTTAAACGCACGGCTTATATGAAAAACACGCTTCCGCGCGCGGGCAGATCCCGCTCCTACGCGCGGAGAAGCGTTTTCAGTATGTTCGACACTGCGTGTTTTCCATACAAACTGGGGTACTTACTCAATGTTAGAATCAATTCAATGAGACTAGATACCCTAAGTTATGTAGCGTGATTATTTCTATCCTACGTTTGACTCCCGATAAGTCAAAAAACAATCAAATTAAATTTTCTGCCTACCCCTTAAGTCAGATGGCGTGATTATTTGTATTGTCACTTTGAGCCTCGGTAACGCTCAGTCGAATAAAAAAAGTTCCATCAAAATCGGTTAATAAATAAAAAACAATTTTCTGCCTACCCCCTAAGTCAAGTGGCGTGATTATTTGTATTTTACTTTCATTATAGGCCCAGTCGATTAAAAAAAGTTTCATCAAAATCGGTTACAAAACAAACAAAATACAACTTTCTGCTTACCCCCTAAGTCAGATAGCGTGATTATTTCTATCCTAAGTTTGAACCTAGGTAACACATAGTCAAATAAAAAAAGTCCCATCAAAATCGGTCCAGTGGTTTACGCGTGATGTGGTAACATACAGACAGACAGACAGACAAAAATTCAAAAAAAAAAAAAAAAATGTATTGGTTTTGGTGTCGTTAATAATGCCTATTGCAATTATTTTTTCACAAAAATATTCAATGTACAGATTCGACCCCTCTAGAGATTTATTAGGCTTAGCACGCACAGCGATTTCACTCGCGCGAAAAAAAATCGCAAGTGGGGAAAAATTTGTATGTGGAATCTCGCGCAATTTTTTTCCGCGAGTGCGTGCACCTTCATACAACTCCATACATCACAGATTTTTGCGGATTTAATTCGCGCGGAAAAAATCGCACTGCGTGCTCAGCCTTATTGTTATATGTGACCGGCTTAATAAGATAGATATAAAAAAACACTTTCTTTGATATTTGAGCAGTTTTTAGTTTGAAATTAGATTACTCAACAATACACATAAAATTAAATTGGTCCAGGCTTTTCTTACGAACTGTACCTTCCCTAGTGTAAGGTGGAACTGAGAAATTTATAGCAAAGCGGCACTATTTTTTAGGTATTTTACAATCCAAGCATACCGAAACTCTAGCATAGCGGGAAGAACCGAACTCGGGGCCCTTAATGACGTTTGACGCGTTTGACTGCCTTAGTGACGTCGGTCGGACGTTATTGTTGTTTGTGTTTGCGTACTTCTGTGTTTACTTGTTTGTTTTATTTCTTCCAATAAACTAGTAAAATTATTTACGCATATTAGGTGAAAACTATTTAAAATGGGTCTAATAAAATGTTGTGTCCCTAATTGTTCGTCCAAAAGCAGTAGTGGCGTCACAATGCACTGCTTTCCGCAGACCGGCGGATCGGTTGAGTTTATGGCTGAAGCAAATTAACTTTAAATATTTAAATTCACTTAAGGAGGGAAGTATGGGAAATCGGCTAAACAAGATTCGGAAATTGACTAGTTTAGTACTTTCAAAAAAGTTTTATTAATAAGAACATTATACCATTCTATTCAGTATAAAATGGAGAACAAGGAGATCAAATAATAATAACATACAGTCATATAATAAATTACAGAAAAACGCTTGAGAAATCAATGAAAAAGTATGAAATAGTCACGCAGCTCTTGACTAAGTGTAAGTTTTTGAGCGACGTAAAAGCAACAATACTTACATCAAATTAATCAGAAAAGAACAGAGAACACGTAGATGGTCATTGTTTTATAATTCGATTTAAACAGCAATTACAATTAGTTATTAAATATGCAATATAATTTGGCTCGTTTTTGTCATACAAATTAGTATGGCGCGCGCAGGTCAAAATTCAACCTATATTACGACAGGCACGATGTTCCATTCTTTCAGTCGCCTGCGGGCTGTCAAGGTGAGAGGTTACGGCCGCTCGCATCCAAAATTCCGCCATCTTTTCTTGTATACTTACAAGGTAAAAATCAAGTCTGTCACTGCAGTGGTACCATAGAACAAAAGTAAAATAAGTATACAATAAAAAGAGGTTTTATTTCAAGCACATACCCCATAATGTAGAAATAGTTTACATTACGTAAAATAATAAAAATATTATACTAGGACTTTAAAAAATATGTAGCAATTTTTTAAATAGGGTGTAATTCTACCCATGAAACTGAACAACTTTCCACAAAGAACATAGGTTGAATTACGAAAAATAAATTGGTCCTCCCATACAAATGGTGTCAGCGGCTCGAGTCAATTTCTATGGGCGGGACATTTTATTTTTCATATTTCGAATCATTAAAAAAAAGTTGTTCAGTTTGAGAAAAGTTGTTCAATTTTGAGAAAAGTTTCAATTTCCAGAAAAGTTGTTCAGTTTCCAGAAAAGTTGTTCAGTTTAAAATAAGTTGTTCAGTTTGAAAAAAGTTGTTCAGTTATGAAAAAAGTTGTTCATTTTTTAAAGCTGTTCAGTTTGAAAAAAAGAAATGTTTAGTTTAACATTGCCCTCGATTCTGGCCGCCCCATTCTTAACTAATTTTAAGATAGCGCTGTCACTTTCTTTACTTTGACATAAGAACAGGATAGCAAATAAACACATGTGTTTGACGTTCCTAATTTGACATAAGCTGCTTTAAATAAGAACCAAACATAGAGCATGTTCCTTATTTAACGTTAAATAAGCAATCTAATGTCAAATTTAAGCAATTTAATGTCAGATTAGGAATGTCAATGTCATGTGTTTATTTGCTATCCTGTTCTTATGTCAAATATAAGAAAGTGACAGCGCTACTAATACTAATGCTGTCTCTTTCGAAGGCAATATTTATGGCCGTACTGTACGTATGAGTGGAGATAAAGCATTTTATGTATTCAGCACAATCTCCGAAATCGTTCATTGGCCGAAAAAAAGATCATTTCGCGGATTGGCAAATTCAAAACGCGCAATCCCCGAAATGTCCTTTTATTTCGGTTGTATTTCGGCCATTGAGCGTTTTGAAGCAACCATTCGCGGACTGGCAAACACGAAAAAGCCAATTGCCGAATTCGGGGTTTGGCAGGTATGTAAAACGACCAATCCGCGGAGTGGTACTGATGAAATGCCAGCCCGCGAAGTGAGCAGTTTTTGATTCAACCACACCGCGAAATGGCATAGTAGAAATGCCAGATACCGAACTAAATAAAAAAAAACGCTGTCATGGGTCGTCGGGTCAACATGGGTCGTGTCGGCGGGGATGAGTTGTCAGTGCGGGGAAGAGTTATCAGTGCGGTGCGGGGTGAGTTGTCAGTGCGGGGTGAGTTGTCAGGGCGGGGATGAGTTGTCAGAGCGCGATAAGTTGTCGGTGCGGGATAAATTGTCAGCGCATCATAAGTTGTCAGTGGGGGACGAGTTGTTAGTGCAGCGATGAGTTGTTAGTGCGGAGATAAGTTGTCAGTGCGGGATGAGAGGACAACTCATCCCCGCACTGTCAACTCATTTCCTACTGACAACTCATCCCGCGCTGATAATTTATCCCACACTGTCAACTCATTCCCTACTGACAACTCATCCCCGCACTGACAACTCATCCACGCACTGTTAACTTATTCCCTACTGACAACTCATCCCGCGCTGACAATTTATCCCACACTGTCAACTCATCCCCGCAGACATGAACCATGTTGACCCGACGACTCATGACATCGTTTTTTTTTAATGTAGTTCGGGGTCTGGTATTTTGTCAATACCACTCCGCGGATTGGTCGTTTTACATAGCTGCCCATCAAAAAATACCCATCCTCCCTCGCTACAACTGTTCCCGCGCCAGGGCCAATCAAAGCTCCCCATACAGAAAATCCTTGCATGACAAACAGTTGCTGGTAGGGAGAGAGGATACAACAATAATAATAATTTAACACATGAAACACCATAATAGTGCTATCAGCTCCCCCCACGAGCCACCGTTTCTACGCCAGAGCCCAATCAAAGTTCTCCATACAAAAGCCCCTGAGCTTGTACGGCAGCCATTTTGAAAAATGGTGGAACCGGAATACGAATCAAAAATATCGAATCAATACGTCAGCGACCTCACACCTGCTAAATTTTAGACTGATCGGAGCAATTTTTTTTTTGGCGCAATTTTGTATCCGCCATCTTGGATTTTCATGACCACTGGAAGTAGCCCTCCATTGTCCTACCTATCTCTTATCTTTGAGGAGATATTTGACTTTTTATTTTGTATGGCGGCTGGATTTTGCCTAACCCTTACTTTGACAAAATACTGGTCATAATCCAGAGAAAAATTTAGTATTTTGTCAAAATCCTGAGAAAATCCGGTGTTTTGATAAAAAAAACTGGATTTTCTTAGGATTTTGACAAAGTACTAAACTATTCTCTGGGTTATGATTACGCGCTGAATACGCGCAGAGGACGCAACTCATACGTTTAGCGAATTTTAACCTTTTCACACTATGCTTGCGTTAGTATCGCGTATTTTGTACGCAAGTCAAACGCGCTGAAAACGTGCAGAGAACGCGCGTGTACGCGCGTATTCAGCGCGTTTTGCTATAGGGCAAGGTGTTAAATTGGGCCATGACTTCTTCCCGGCTAATACTATCTGATCTAGACAAGATCTTTATTTCAGATGACAGGTGTCTAACTTAAAATGGCAATGTCTCAATAACTATCGATCCTAGAGTACTGGTGTATAGGGACAAATGATAAGCCTTGACGAGATTTACATTTCAAAATGACAGCTGTCAAAAGTGACACGGTTATCCGAAATGTAGATCTCGTCAAGGCCTATCATTTGTCCCCATACACCAGTACTCTAGGATCGATAGTTTTTGAGATATTGCCATTTTAAGTTTGGCACTTTCAGGTCTGTTTAGTTGTATTGATGTGAATTATTCAAGACCGGAAATTGCTGCTTATTTTGAAGTCTTGTACCGATTTCCACCAGTTTTTGATTTCATTTAATCTGTTCTTGTTAAATAATGTAAAAATAAACGTTTATTTGATGTGTTCTATGTATAAAGGGTAGGTACCTATTAATGTGATCTCTGATCAGTGTTCACTGATGTTCTACAAAAAAATTAAAAGAGTACCTATTTGTTTTTCTTGAAGAAAAAGGGAAACTCTTGTCGCATATAAATAAGTAAGAAGAAATATTTTTCATTTTTTTATTTTATAGAACAATACTTACCATTACCACGTTAACGCTACGTACAAAAGTGAACATCTCTATTATGCTGAAGAATGTTCTCGCTCTTAGAGGCGCAAAACGTATTTCAATGGTACCACTGCAGAATCAACCTATGTGTGTGTGGACGGCCTGTGCCAGTATGAGTAGCGAAATAACGTCAAATTTTGACAGATTTCGAATACCGAGCTCGAGGACATAGACCCTTAACTACAATCAAATGAGTAAAAGGGTTTGTGCCAGACATTTCGAGCGTAAATTTTACGAAAACGATCGCCTGAATTCCATAATTGCGAGACCCGACTTTATTTACGGCGGCAGAACAGAAATAAGCAGTGGGATTCCAAATGGACAAAGTAAGTAGACTCCTGTCTATTATTATTATTATTAAAGAGTTTCATTCAAATAAATTGAAGTAAATATCATCTTTTTTAAAAATAATTAATTAATTGTTTAAAGTATGAAAAAGTAGGGATGCCCAAAACATTTTATTGACTATCGATGTTCTGTCATATATATGCCCTACATCTATAAAAACGCAAACTAACATTTAATATCCATCTGTAATGTTTCAGGTGATGAACTGTACAATGTATTTAAAATACCGAATTGTCTAAAAGACAATACATATTATCAGCAGCCAACACTTCAGCCCGACTCTGGTACACTCTATGCCGGCTCGATGTGTGCCTTGCAGCAGATTGAAAGTAATGATCGTTATATAGGTATTTAAGTGCCTTTTTCTATTATACCTATAAATAACTTATAGGTTGACAAGAAAGTGATTCTCCATGTAAAAAACCAAGACCTCATGGTAATGATACTTCGCCAACTTTAAAGCCAACTTTTGCGAAGGCACTATATTTCGTTATTTTGCCCTAAACGAGCTTAAGTAACTTGAGTTTATAATAAAAAGTGCAATTTATGCGAAATTAGTAGATGGTTAACCATTGAACTAACCAAAGAATAAAAAAGCTATGGTCATTCACTTTACAAATAAATATTTAAAAAAAAAAACGTTCTTTATGGTCCGCGAAATTTTGCTTACTTTCCTAGGATTTAGTTGCCTGAAAAGATTAAGAATCGAATTGTCATACTGTAATTTCTTAAGACTTACCTATGACGCCCTCCTCGTTGACAGCTACCAGCAGCTGGTTGCCGCACACCGCGCACACGTTGCTTTCCAGCTGCCGCGTCGGGATGCCTTCCTTAGTGTAATACTGTATGGGAAACAGACACATGTTTTGACACTCTGCAGTAAGTAGGCAAAGTTAAAAGTTTCACTTAATGAGTTTGGTACATTTCGTCACATTCAGGGAGATGTGAGACTTCACGTAGCGCGTTAGGCGTCGCAGCGTATTTACGTTATGTACAGTCAAACAAAGGAGATAGATATCTGGTCAGGGCTGGTCGAAACGGATGAAGTAAGTATATTTTTTAATGCGATTTTGCAATTTGCAATTACAAAGTATGCACAAATTTCTGCACACTACTTGTGTATATTTTGTAATGTAACGTAAATACGTGGCGCCGGAACGCGTGGTAAGACTGATTCAACCAAACGTTAATCGCTTTTCCGTGAATTCATATATATCAAAATATGAAATAGGTACCTACTTGGGTTTTGTTTTGGAGTGCTAATGATGAATAAGTATATTACGTACATTTAAATAACATTATATAGAGCATTTATTGAAACAGCTGGCAGTGCAATCAATTGGTGCCTTATCTAGTAACAAAATGTTATTGAAAAGAATATTATTAATAATAGAATACTTACACCTATTGATGCTGCCATTTTATCTGTACAATATTCAGCAACATCTCTTCCTAGTACACCAAAGTACAACCCGTAGAACAAGAACAACAATGCTATGTCCATCCACGCCTGAGGCTTGTGCCCGAACAGCAAGTTCAGCCCGAGGAATGTGAGCATCATCAGGATGTAGCCAAACACACCCAGGAAACAGCTCATCTTGTATATTAGGTAGAACCATTTGTACACTAGCCTGGGAACAAAAACGAGAAGCTTGAATAAAAAGAGTAGAAATATTTTATAAGCTACAGGAATATTCTGACCAAAATAGGACATGAAAACTAGCGCATTTAAAACTTTAATCGCAATTATTTAACATAATAGCTAAAACTGAATTTACCTATAGATAGATAATCCAGTGCACTAAATCATAGTTAGTCTAAGGGACAAATAATGATATTATCTCAAGTTTTTTTTTCTTTTTAAAAAAGTGACAGGACTACACTTAGGCTCATATTTATAAGCGATCTCAAGATTGAGAGCAATATTGAGTGCGGATTTGACAGGTACTTTTGTACTTTAATGACATTTCTGATACGAACTCAAACTCGCTGTCACTCTTGAGAGCTGATTATAAATACGGGCCTTAGTCTTGGCATGTGGCATTTAGAATTCAGCCCTTTGTCACAGATTACTTATGAGCGCGGCAGGCGCCTTTGTTATCAATATCATACAGACATATTACTCACCTACAATGTTTAATAAACTATTAACAATTATTCAATACTATAACAGGCAACTTTGATGCTTACCTAGGAGTAGTAACAGACATTGGTCTAAGGGATGATTTTCTTATAACAATAGCAGTGAGAAGTGTAAATATGGCCCAGATCACGATGAACCTCCACCAGTGGTTTTTCACCGACATCAGAACTGGTATGGACCACATTGCACACATCGTGAAGAACTGCAAGCAAAAGAATCATATAAAAAGAATAAATTATTTGTAAAACCCTGTATGTTTTAAGTGACATACCATGTGCAAACCTTATGGAGTTTCTGCAACTCATAAGATAATCAAAAACCCAATATAAATCACCCCATAAAGACCCCCCATAAGGTACATTTTCATGTGGAACGCACAAAGATATGACTAGTAATATTTGGCTGGGGTTTCAAAATGAATCCATCCACATCTTACCTGTTAATATCTGAATCCTATATTTGTCAGTTTTACGAGTTTTACTATTTATCCCTCAAATTTTCAATAAAAAGCTGAGTTTCTAATATAATCCAAAAGTTAAGCTTTTAAACAACAACTGCTATTTTAAATAGTGATGAAATGTTCTTCTATGCTGGACTGGGAGAGATAGAAAAACATAGAATGTGCCAGCTGCATCTCCTCCCGGGCATGCTGTAAAAATCAGCTAAGGGATTTGAGGGTTTCTGTATTGTAATTTAGGCGATGGGCTGACAACCTGTCACTATAGCAATATACAGATCTATCTGGAATAACCCTCAAAACTTGTCAGACGTGGCGGTCCGGCCTTTGTTTAGGTCGTTTACGCTCTGCCTACCCCATTAGGGATACAGGCGTGATTATATGTATGTATGTATGTATGTATGTATGAAATGTTGTACTTACAGCATAACTTCTGTAATGCCTCTTCTTCCACTCAACAACTATGACTTGTGCCACAATTAAGGTGACAATGAGGATCATTACCATAGTTGTGTGCATTTGCTCATGGCCCTTGTGCATTTCATGCAGTTTCTGGTGGTCATATCTGAAAAATATTTGTAAAACTTATTAACAACTAGCTTTTTCTGAGCGAAAAAGTAGCCAATGGCCATCTCCAGGATCTCATCTATTACAATAATAATTTATAATAAAAATAAAATCAATTCACAATGGAATCAAAAACAGAAAAAACAGTGAGTACAATGCAGGCAGCCTTATTACAAGGGTAGCAATTTCTTTCAGGCAATATTTTGGTCTATTTCGAATCGAAAAGCGAAAAGCCCATTTGATAAGAAGTATAACTACAAGCATTATGTTTAATATCTTCATCCACCCACATCCACACAAAGCATAACAATTGATATCTATAGACAAGGTACAAAAGTAAAGTAACAAATTTATACGTAAACATAAGGCGGTAAACCATGCTTCTTTATAAACCTATAGGGGTCAGTAAATCTAATTAATTACACACATTGAAGGCTATGTATTGAAACAGAGGTTATCTGGCTATCATTGGTTAAATTTACCTCAACTTTTCTTCAGAAGTGAGTTCTTCGTAAGTCTGGAAAAATAATATACAATTTGAAGTTATGTTATAGTATATTGATGTAAATTTTATTATGATGTAAACCTTATCTTAACACGACACGAAAGAATTTTTACCTTGTTTGGGTCGACTGGTTTGTGGAGATCCATGATGATTTCTGTTTAATAGTTGTGTATATACAAATATTAATAGTCACTGAATTACACGAACTGCATTTAAGTACCAAATAATTGGTAAGTATTTAATTTTAAATTAGGCAAAACGAAAAACCAAGCCGCAACCAAACCACAGCCGCTCAGCCGCAGTATAATGTACTCTATGGCCGCAGTCATACATACATAGCTGTCACATTGACATTTTACTTTTTAAATTGTATCAGTACTGCCAGATGACGATTTCAAAAATAATCGTATTGTAGATGACGCATCAGACGCATTATTATAATATAAATGAAATAGGTACCGTACCGAAGACTATTAAGGCGGATTTACACAGGGTCAGTGACTGACTCGGAAACCAAGACGAGCGCGCAATTTTTATATTTAAAGCAAGTTAAGGTTTGAAACTCATTTTGCAAGCGAAGCGAGCGCAAAACTTTATATTCCGGTTTGGTTAGCAAACTTACAGTTACGGTTACAGTTCAGAGTCAGCCTGCCCCACCGTGGCTACGCCCATGGTCAGTACAGCGGCGGTATGAAGTCAGCTTAGCGTTGACTTGCATATTCGCACACGAATATTTTGAAGTGATACGGCGCCCCCCGCTACCCGCGCCAACGGTAAAGACCCCGCGTAAACAGTCAAGTCAAGTCAGTGCTTGGTCTGGTCAGTCAATGACGCTGCGTTGTAGGGTGACTTCGCGTCTCGCTGGTGTGCCTACGGCATATCGAGCCTAGAACAACCAATTTCGTTTCTGTTGTCAGTCAATTTTCTTATCCATATTTTTTTTTTTTTAGTTAATATTTTTTAATAATTCCCACGAATTCATCCAAAAGTAACATAGAATTTAGCATTATAAAAACAACGAATAAATCAATCTTTGTTTTTGCTGTTTTCGCGAATTCGGGTTGTTTAATTTTTTACAAGACGTGAAAATAAAAAAACCGTTTGGAGATATTTTGATAAGATATCATATTTTCATATTTTTATTTCGAAAAAGTTTAAGATTATTGTAAAATATCTAAAATTTACGATAACCTTAACTTGACCTGTATGACGTCACTATATAACGGCACGCGGCTAGTTTTTACATTTTTGTGAACGCTTACACGTCATGTCAGATTTAACATTTCTAGAGATGATCCAATAAACCCGGTACAAAGTATTTAAACCCGGATTTAGTCAATTTTTGCAAATATTTGCTCATTTTTCAGAAACCAAAACCTTCTGCATACCAACTAAGAGACTATTTATTTTGTGCCCAAGATAAGTGTTGACAAACGAAAAAAAATGTTTGAAGTATTTGGTATTTTTCGGAAAATTTCGTAATATGGCACCAACATGGTGGAACCGCAGTAGGTAGTGCGATTTGAGTTTCTAAACTATAGTTTTACATCATCTGTAAATTCCAAAATTGTAAAATAGCCCGGGTATATTTAAAACTCCGGGTTTTTTTTCGGATGCTTGCTCACTCACTTGCTCATCACTATCTTACTTTGACAGTGGTATGGCACATTCATTTCATTGCTATTTAAAAGACATACCTAGTGCAAATATAATACTGCACAAGAAACGAACATACGTTTTGGAGTGACGTCACGCGTGTACAGTTATTTAAATTATAAAATAAAAATAATGGCTGATCTAAAACCGAAAACCATGAAATTAGTTTTTTAAAATTACGTAAAGATTCAGAAAAATAAATAAAAAAAATATGTTTTTTTATTTGGACAAGGCCAATTAATTTGTCTGGACTTCACACACGTGTGGTCATCGTGCAAAACTTACTGCGACTACTGAACTGTATTGTCAAAAACTGACAAAATTGTCGGATTGTCACGTTTAATACACAGGCAGGGCCTAGACCGCAGTTGAAGTCGAAGGTCGCACTTGACGGGCGACGGAGTGTGACTTTTTTCCCTGGCTTTTTTCTCTCTTGATGAAAATTCTCGTATAGCGTCGAAACTTCGAGGTGACTATAAGCCGCGCAGATAAAGAAAATATCTGTAAATAGAGGCCGCTCGCTTCGTGATTGATCCGTCTCGCATGCGTTCTCACTCTATCTAATAGAGAGTGAGCGAGAACGCATGCGAGCAGCCGCCATTTACAGATCCTGTTTTTATGTGCGCGGGTTATACCTCTCTCAAACCCACAAGTGAGCAGCCAAGTATTTTATTTATTTATTCATTTATTTAACAGTTTATTGCACACATGAACATATATAGAATAGAGGATACAAACATGGATAAAAAACATGTACCTAGTACAACAGCTTATCTCTAATAAAAAGAAATCTCTTCCATCTCTTTCAGAGTATTTCATATACAGGGTGTCCAGGAATTAATGGATAACCCTTTAACTGCGGCTAGCTTGACCGATGCCCTACTTGTAAAAAAATTATGACCTCAGTAAAAGTGTCGCAGTTTTCGAAATATCGTACAAAAACCGTTTTTTTAATAATTTTCTCCCTACGCTCAGTTATTTTCATGCCATTTCATCAAATATCAATATTTTTGGGTTTTTTATTTTTTTTAATATACCTTAATAGTTGATACTTAAAATGAATACATTATTTTAGTACCTATTTATAAGAAAATAATTTAAAAAATAAGTTTTATTGAAAAAATTAGGCAAAATATTTTTAAAATTTTGTCTTTGACCTCCTACGGTGAAAAAAAAAAAGTGACACTTTTACTGAGGTCATAATTTTTTTACAAGTAGGACATCGGTCAAGCTAGCCGCAGTTAAAGGGTTATCCATTAATTCCTGGACATCCTGTATAAGTACGTATGATACTAAATATACAAATAAGAAATTATCTTTCAGCTGGCAATGCGAACCGTTTTTAGTCTTGACTTCCGTTTCATCTTGTTGGAAAAAAGAGAGAGCGCTCTATTAACATTCGATTTAGTGTCTTTTTCTTATATAATTGTTGTCGCTGTGAATATGATTCAAAATCATTAGTGCGCTTTTTAACTTTTTAAACGCTTACAAAAATGCTAAACCACAGATTACCTAGTATATATAACAAGAAAAACTCACGACGATGGCCAAACTTTGGACCAAACATTTTGCTAGAAACCGTAACATATAACCGCACTTGTTTTCCGACGAAAAAGTGAAAGAAATGTGCGAATTATTTCGAAAGAAATGAACTTAACTGATTTCTTATTTTCATTTGTAATTTTCAAGGCAAATTGAAGGAGACTCTTTTCTAGGAACGTACTGATCACAATGCCGAACAAAGGTAAAGTATACAATATTTGAAATTACACAAACATCATCAAAATACATAATTACGCCATTTTCGTGTTTGTTTTTGTTAAAAATAAAACACTGCTTACTGGCTAACCCTTTTGTATAAGTTCATCATTCAGGCTATGAATAATAGATTTTACTTTTGAATCAGTGTTCTGCCAGACAACTATTTTAGCTGATGGGTGATAATCATCTAAGTATATATTCTTAACTTCAGATTCTAAAACCCAAGTTGCAGAACCCAAGACTGTGGCGAGTCCAGTCCAGCAAGGAATTGCAAAAACTTCAGGAATTACTACAAAAGTTGCTGTCACTAAGGTAAGTTTAATTTAAAGCCTTACCAGACACCTACCTACAATTTTCTAAGATAGGTTAGCTTTAGTTACCTACTCTTCATCATGGTATAAGAAAAAACTACGTTTTTTCATTATATTTAAGACACCAATATTTCTTCCATCTTTTACCTATTTGTGATTAATTCTTTCTCTTATCCATTTTCAAAGGAAACCAGGAAGTCCAAATATGATGGCCCATGTTTGATATTTATTTTTACATAGGTACAGTAAAAGCAAAAAACAGTTCATAACAATTAAAACAAAACAATAATATTGCTTTTATGGAAGTGTTTAAGTTCCCCCTGCGTCTCACTTTCCCCCACTCATATAATTGTGTTTATTTATTGTTAAGTCCTCTGCAACATATCATGGAGATGATCTGGGGAACCCAACTGGCAAAACCCCTGTCTGATCCTGTGATCAGGATCAGATGATTTTGAAGCATCCATAAACATTGTCAGCCACAGCACCGGATCTAGATTTTTTCTAAGCGGGCTAAAAAGTGATAAATGCCCCACTCTACCTGCCTAAGGGTCTTTGTGCACTTATCCATATTAGATATGTATTGGATACGAATCAAAAATGGATAAGTGCACTAATGCCCTAAGGAAATAGTGTTGTTGCAATAGCGATAGTTTCACTATCGATAGTTGACCTTGAAAAAAAGTCGATAGCGTGAATAGTACTATCGAAAATATCGAAATTCTGCAATACTGTCGATATCGATAGTATCGATAGTAAAAAGGCGATATTTTTGAAAATTTTCGATAGTAACGATACTATCGATACTATCAAAAACGATACTATCGATAGTATCGATAGTGATCCGAAAAAATAGTTGATACTATCTAAAAACTATTCTTCTTCTTTAAACTATTATGCATTTCAATACTATCGATAGTTTTGATTAACTTACTACCTATTTACGTAATTTCGGTACTATCGTCTAGGAATGTTACTTCACCTGGTCAGTTACGCCGGGGCACAATATATACCCCTTTGAGGATATAATTTTTTAAAAAAAGCTGAAAAACGTGTCTATTAGTTTTTAGTAAAGTTATACATAAAATTGGAAGAGCCTAACTTTAAAATTGGCAGAGTTCCATACAAACTTCCATCCCCTGTTCTGTTTTTTACCCCCTTAGGGGTAAAAATCCAAAAATCTTTTCCCACTGAAAAGTTGCGATATGAAATTTTAACAACAGGTTCCTTTTATAAAAGTAATTGTTAAAATTTCATGATTGTAATTTAGGCCCTGCGTTGATTAGTCTGTCAAACACTCAATCAGCAAGGAAGATTATCGTTCATTTTTATCTTACCATATCTTTTAAAGTATTGGTGCGAGGAGAAAAATTTGTACCACGTTATTGTACAGAATTTTATGAGCATTCCTTTGGCCCTTGCAGGTTTTCTCCTAAAACTCACCATTTTCGAGATGTAAGCAAATAACTAAAAACCGGGACCTTCTTTGTCCCCCCCCCTCGGTCGGACCTCGGAGGGGTCTTTTAGTGTTTATACCTCCTAACTAGTCCAAACAAAGTTCCGAAGTCAAAATTTCATTGCCCAAGTTATTGGAGATAGTATAAAAACCAAGATGTAATCCATGTTCGCAAATAATTGCATCATGTATTCATGTCTGCAATCAATGCAACTAGGTCCGCGCATTTGTAATTGATAGCGAGAATTGGAGTCCCATACCTCTTGCTGGGATGGACTTTCATTCATGGTTCCGTTAAAATCAGGAAAATCTTTTAAGCATCTCTTTAAAAAAAAATACGTCCTCCATCTATTACTTCGATGAGTATCCCACGAGCGTTCTTTTGTAAATTCTACGTATAAAGTTACTTGCTTCTGTTTGATGAATTTAATAAATAAATTATATTTTTGTTTATTTTATTTTATTTGTGTATTGTGTTGTATATCACCAATACATTACGTGGTTTGACGGAACGTAGTACTTTTTTTACACCCTGTATTATGGACTTATGTTTTACTTATTGTCTTGATACAAGAGGCGAATCTATGATTCAGGTATTAAAACAACACATTTTCATGAGGGACCATATTTACTATACAAAGCATCTATGTGTTTAACTAGGGGCTTGTTTAGTAATTTGCCGACATCTTTGGCAAATGCGAAGTCCAGGTGGTTAAATTTTGGCCAGGAACATCCCGGGCGAACGCTTTCTAGGACACCTGTGCTGTTCAGATGCGCTGCTAACCTCATTATTTGCTGAAAAAATATTTCACATTTCATTAAAATATTAAATTTTGCCATGTAAGTTCGCTCCATCGGCGATTTTTTCTGACGCCTCTGAGCTGGACTAGAGACAAGATTAAAAGGGTTTAATCGACCAGATAAAAAAATTAATAGAGATTAAAAAAGAACAATTCGTTTTCTTTTCTGTTAAGAATTTATATAGACTAATTTCGCTGAGTCGAACCACGCGCAGCTTAACCATGCCTTAAGGCTTCCCCGGAGTAACGAAATTCAATACAAATGTAGTTTCTTTGTACACATAATTGCATGCATAATTTCATGATAATGTTGCATTTGATTATGAGTACAAATTTTTGTTAAGTTTGGGTAACTACGTTTTTATAGGATTCCGCTGCTCCGGAGACTCCAAATATTTATCAGTTTACTGGTTCGTAACACAACTTGAAAATGTATCAATAATCCACAGCGTTTAAAAATAAAATTCATCTACATACATCTTTTCTCGTCAGCTGGTCATTCTCTCCATACAGAAGTGTCACTGGAACCTTGACGTTGCTCAAGTTGTACGGCTTGACGGCACCATGAAGGCCGTCTTCCCAGGACGTGAATTCCCCTGAAAAACATTTTTTGTAGATAATGTTAATGTTTTGGATATAATATATACCGGACAGCGTACCAGAAACTGATAGGAATTGCTCAGTCTACGAAACTGAACATGTCACCAGGATATTCTTTCTGGTTTCATTTTGTAAGAGAAAGTATAGTTTTTTAATTCCTGAAAGAATTTCGTAGTAAAAGTTGTTGAGTTTCGTTGACTGAGCTATTCTTATCTAATCAGTTTCTGGTACGCCGTCCCTTACACCTTTTATATTCGAACTCCAAAGCTCTGGCGCTCCCGAGTTTGCCTAGTCAAACCTCAACGACGAAATAGATTCTAATTGTGGCCTTCGACTGACATATTTCTAATCACAGTCTAAAATTCAATCTTTTGAGATTCTTTTATTTGTAAGGGCGTCGAATATTTTTTTGTAGCATACCTGTAATAGCTATTTTGCCAAAATGTTCTAGTTGCCGCCATGACGCCGGCTGGAATCGGGCTATCATTATTTTTGATATTTCCTGTACCATAGAAAAATATTGCGTTAAACATATTAATTTATAACATTCTTTTCTTCACAATTAATTTGAAGGAAATCTTCAAATAAAATCAAATTATTTATTTGCTGGCTTATTTACAAACTCTAACGATGTTATAAATGTTTCATTACTTCTTAGTTACAGGCTCATCTACAATTGAAGTGTTAAAATTTACAGTAGACACGTCTAACGAATTAATTCTTCAGTTTCATCAGTGATGCGCGGCAATGATGTGCTTGCCTTTACGTCTCTCATAATATGAGCGTCACATTTTTGTTGATAAAGCTAATAGTTATAAGTATGTTTTATGTAATTAAAAAAATATATTTTTGGCAAACAATGATTTAAAGATGTTACTTCTGCTTTCATTCTCCAAATTTTTCACTGCGTTAACTGCTTTTAAACTTTAAAATTTAAGGAATTACCGAGACCTTCGCCGTCGTCAAAAAAAAACTTTCTTCATTTATTTCGACTCTCTTCATTTCTAACAGTTCAATTGTTTTTAATTATAAATGAATTCCATTAGTTCGTCTTTAATGGAATTAAAACATTTAGGTGTATTCTATCGTTGCTCTGGGGGTCCTGGCATTTCAGATGCTATTTGTCATCCACTTCAGCATCCTCTGGTTTGCGTTCAGCAGCGACAGCGTCCCCTGCTTATGGAAGGTTTTCTAGAAATTTGTAGAATAGCAGGAATTTTCTCACCCAATCGTTCTGCTCGTAATCCTCGCCGACGATCATGTACGTCACTCTCATGCACATGTCGTTCTGGGGAGTCTTGGCGTTGCAGATGCTGCCCGTCATTAACTCCCGCAACCACTGATTTGCGGTCAGCGACAGCATCCCTTGATCACGCAAGGTTTTCTGAAAGTTCATAGAATAACAGGTTATATAAAAATCTTTCATGCCACAATTTTTTGATTGATTTTGATTGAATGATTGAAGTGTTTACAAAGACAAGATCTCGAAACAAAAATAAAATTATATAACATCGCTCTCCCATCGGAGTACGATGCTTAACAACTTGTTGTGATAATAAAGATGACCGAGATGACCGAGGCCGAATCGACGTTGTTGGATCAAACTCGCCAAAGCCTACTTTAAAAGGCTTGGAAGGGTGAGTTTGATCCATAGTCGATTCGGCCTCGGTCTTCTTCTCTGGCTTAAACTGGTCAAGCTATGGCAAACAAAAATTTTCACCTCCCATACAACATGCGCTATCAACTAATGCATTTTGTACGGAAGTTTTATTTTATTATTTTTCTATTCTTCGCTTGTTGTCGTATTTTCTGTTTATTATGTTTCTTCTTTTTCAATCCTAGAAGAAACTGTAGGAAAAAGGCTCCTACAGTTTCTTCTACATTATGTCTTTAGTTTCGTTTGATTTTGTACGGCCGTTTTAATATTTTTCTTTGATTTATATTTTTATTTTTGTTACGGCATGTGTTTCTTCTTTCTCAATCCTAGAAGAAACTGTAGGAAAAAGGCTCCTAAACACACGCCAAAGTGACCGTCTTTTTTAAATGAATAAAATCTCGATATCTTATCTTATCTTATTTTATCAATATCATCAGCATATTGGAGGATGTTGAAATCTCTGAGGTGTAAACGTTGTAAAGGATAGGGCTTAACACGGAGCCCTGAGGTAAGCCTTTCCAGATCGTTCTAGGGGGGCCTTGAATGCAGACGGATATGCAAGCGAGATTAAGAGGTTCCAGATAAAGTTTACCATTCTTCTTTAAGCTGGAACATTCTTTGCTTGAGGAGGGGGAGGAGAACATTATCGTAAGCCGAGGTGATGTCAAGGAAGACACCAACAAGGTGTTGATTTCTTTAAAAAGCTAGACGTATTTCGAAGGAGAATATGCTCAGACTATCCATAGTGCCCATGCCTTTCCTGAAGCCGAATTGGGATTTAGGTAAAATACCTTGGCTTTCTAGGATCCATTCTAGGCGGTTTTTAACAAAGTGCTCCATTATTGCTGTCTCGGATGCCACTACATCTTCTTCTAAATTAATTGGCTTTTGCAGACTAGCAATTCAGGGTATGACAGAAAAATATTGGCGAAAAGCACACGTCAAATCCGAATTATCTTCCTTCTTATCTGTCTTCCGACCTATGTTCATTGAGAATAATTGTTCAGTGTCATAGGTGCTTCACAGTAGGAATATACCCCTTTTTATACGAGTTTTTAAGGTACTTACAGTAAGTTTCAAATCATTCAGCAGCAAATTGGCCAGTTCCTTTATATTATCCATGAACACGGCCGGGGCGAGGGCGACGAATGCAATGATCTTCTCATTGTACTCCGGTTTCTGTGACATCATGGTGAAGAAGCTGGTTGTGCCCATGGAGTAGCCGATGTACAGCAACTTGGGCAGACCGGTGATGTTGAGGATCCTGTCGATCATTGCTGGCAGGTCGTACTTGCCGTGTTCGTGAAAGCTGAGAAAACAATGGAAATGTTTAATAAAAGAAAAAGAAGGACTAAAAAATCTGCAGGCCATATAGGTACCCTTTCTGTTACACCTTGTATATGTCGTAGGAAGATTTGAGAATTCGAATCTTCGCTCGCGAATCGCGAATAATTAGGCAAAGGTGAAAACATTGTCAAATCCTACTGGAAGATGTCAGGATTTTTGCGAAAAAACTCGGCGTTTTAGTAACATTTGATATTATATAGTAACTTACTTGCGCACTAAAACTTGAGAAATTTAAAATCAACTATAATATGTTCCATGTCGCCATTGTCTTCAGACTCACAATCGCGGCTAAAAACATTTTCTGAGGTTGCATTAATCCGTTTTACAGAAGAGTTGCAATTCAAAATTGGGAGATTTTCTAATGCCACGCAATTACCTGAATTTGTCTGTTTGAATTCCACGTGAACTAAAATTTGTTTATTATGCAGATTTAAAGGGAGTAAAAATAGCTGGCTAAATTTTAGGGTACAACTGTACAACTTTCCCCAAGAAACATAGGTCGAAATATGAGAAAAAATTTTGGACCTCCCATACAAATGACTCGAGCCGCTGAAATCATTGTATGGAAGGACCAATATTTTTTTTCTATTTCGACCTATGTTTCTTGGGGAAAGTTGTTCAGTTTCATGGCAAGGTTCACACCCTAAAATTTGGACCGCTATTTTTTAGCTTCTCTATCATATTGGTATTTTGTTTGGTAATGTAAGGTGACACTAATCTAAAAAGTTCTTTAGAAGAAACCTCATTCATTCTGAAATAATTTTCATAATGACTCGAATCATCCCCTAAAATCATGTCTTGCTTAATGTTTAAATGGCTGGTTTTTTTTTCGACAGTCATTATTTAACCTGAACCCGCCCTTGACTTTTTATATTTCGACCTATGTTCCAGTATGTCATCAATATTTGAGCCAGACAATAAAGTCGGTAAAACGGTAGTCACCTGTATTCCCAAAATTCAGGATCTCTTCTGGTTAGGTTTTTGTGTGCCGTATATATGTCGCCTCGAAGATTTCCAATCCAGACATCATAGCCGGCGTCCGCCAGAATAAAAGCTGAAATTGATATTTACATTTTAGTTTTATTCAAATGAAAGAACGTCGTCGTCAAAAAAGCAGTTTCCTACTCGACAGTGGCCTTAAATTGTACACTCTGTTTTCTGTAGATTCATCTCTTTCTCTATTAAGTGATAGAGACTTCAAAACCACTAAATGTGCTCTTGATTGGGCTCTTGTCACGGTCACTATTCTCCTCTTTTGTGTACTTGTCAGTTTTAACGAAATCAGCCCCTGTAGCATGCCGCCGCGCGATAACGAATATATCGCATCTATCTGTCAAACTCCCATACAATTTGACAGATGGATGTGATAAAATGTGTGATAAAACGGCTATCGCGGCCTTATCGTGGCTGCATGCTACAGGGGCTGGGAAAATTACTTTTAAATAGTTACATTGGTATAAAATATATATTAGTACCTCCTCTTCACACATTGGTCTAATCTAGAATACGTTTGAGGACAGCCGCGACCGAACCACAACTGAACTGTTTGATACTGTCTGAGAAATACTGCAAACGTAATGACAATGTGTGCGTGTATAATAGCGATATGATCTTTGCTTTACTTACTTCGTTAAACTACTTGTCGGCCGCGATCCCTCTTTAATTTTAGTTATAGGCTCCGCGAAAGTCCAGCGCTGACATTAGTATAGCAAAAATTGTATCAAACTTACATAAACTACGTTCAGGCCCCATGATGACGAAGTCCCCGCTGCTGCCGAGCAAGCCAGACACCAGAAGGACTGCCTTCTTGCCCTTGGCGCTGGGCTGCCCTGATCTCCTGACCGTTCTTCTCCCGGCTGGTATCCGGTGCATCTGCAGCACGTAGCCATCATCTGTGTGCGCCCGGTGACGCTCTGATGGGTAGCCGTACGCGGTTATTATCTGGGGCTGAAAAATAATTGGTTGTTTTTAAAGGGGTGGTTTTTAAACTGTTAACATAGTTTCCAAGATCATTCGATATCAGAGCACTTTGCCATTTATTTTAAAAATCATAGTTTGGTTCGTCTTATCGTGCGCTATGTCCATAATACGGCCAACAAGGAGCCAGCGTGTACAAACGACTAAACATTCGCTAGTCGGTCGATCGGCGGATCTTTCTTTCGCACCGACAGTGAGTCTGACGATCGGCCGATGGTTTGTACTGGCCCTAACTATGGATCGTTTTCGCATCACGCACAGTTAATAGGTTACAGACTTTATGACTCCAGGACTTATTCTGGCCTAACTGATGATTTAATAAAATAAAAACAAACCCATGTTAAAATAAAAGCATTTAGACTTGACTATTCAAAAAAGTGCCTTGTCCTGACAAATCCAGTTTTAATTTTTCAACTTCAGAAGTTCATGTTAAATAATACCATTCCATTATATCTTCATGAAGCCCTGGGCGTTTACATGTAGACCTTTAATTGGAAATGTTGTTTTATTTAATTTCATTTAATAAGGACTTTGCTTTTCATCTTATTGTATGGAGTTTTTCTTTTTGTAGGTATTGTAGAATTATTTGTGGCAATTGAGTTCCGGAGAAGACAGAGAAACTTGGCGATTACTCCACCGACAAGTGTCTAGCACTTAAATTTAAGAAGAAGAACAAGAGTTCCGCAACGATAAATAAAACAAGACCATTCGTCTAGGTTTACTTTTTTCTCAAACATTCATGAAAATAGTCTTATTCCTTATGCAAAATCAATACGCAAACTTTGACATTTACGGTTTCTCAAATAAAAAAGAAAAACTTTTTTATTTTTTTCATAGAACTCGTCTTTTTCAAATTTCGAACAACAAAGCGCTCCGTCAAAGTACAAAACGCCATTCCTCCATGCCAAAACTCTCCAGCAAAGTCCAAAACGCCATGACTTCATGACAAAACTTTTTTTTTTCTAAGTACACTTGCGTTTAGTTTCAACCATTTGCATTTGTGTTGACCTAGCACTGAGACTGTACGCCATAGATTTTTTATTTATGTATTTCCTTGCATTAATTTGAGAAAAGCACTATGTAAGCCTCGGCGGAAATAGCAATTGCCTGACTCGTATTATTGAAGTCCTACTCGTCCGTCAATTGCTGGTTTTCCATGCCTCGACAACAATGTACTATTGTCTAGGTCATTGGGGACCTGTTCCAAGGCCGTTTTGTGCCCTACAATGTCTATAATATTTTATAGAGTTGGTTGCCGTTCAGACATGGTTTGTCGTATATTATTTTTAACAATCATCCGAGCTCTTGGTGCAGTGGCCATTAAAGCCAATCCGGAATATTGATACATCTTATATGGGTGTTCGGCACTTTCAGCTATCAATAAGTACGACTCTTAGGTCTTAGAGAATACCTGCAAGGGGTATTTGGACCATTGTGTTAAAGAAAAAAAAAGAGTAGGAACACAGATCTTGGCTAAACTCAAACTGATTTTGAAATCTTCTTTTCTACCTTTTAAAAAAAAAACAATTCTGAGAGATCTGTCTTTACATTCACGCCAATATCACGACACGAAAGGTAGCTAATTAGTAGTCCTTGTGATTGATGATTACTTCATATTGTAGGTATTTGTTTTGTATTTGTGTAGGTTTATTTTGATTGCTAGGTCATTGACGTAAGGCTTGTTTCAAGGTTGTTCAGTGCTCTTGAAGGAAATGATTACATCTCGCTGCTCTGAGATTGTGCCCTTTAGACATATCACCCGCCAGCGCGCAACAAACTGTTCTTATTTTTTTAATCCATACATCTATGTGTAAACGCGAAAGTGTGTTTGTTTGTTCCACTAGATAAATCGGGATGAAACTTAGCACACTTACTGTACAGGATTTAAGGGACAACTTCCCACAAACTGATAAGGGTTGCTCAGCCAACAAAAATGAACTACTTTCTCGAGGAATGCTTTCCAGGAAAAATAATTGACTTCCCTTTGAAATATTCTGATCGAAGCGGTCATTTAATATAATGTATTTTTATTTTTCGATCTACAAAGTACCACAACACATAATTGTTATAAGTAATTAACGAATAATTAGTTTTAGTAGCGGGTTATTTTGTTTACGACGTGATCCTTCCTACCTACCTAACTTATGAAGTAGTGTATGTTTTTAAAAAGGTCTATGAATATGAATAACATATCGGGTGTAAGGGACAGCGTACCGCAAATTGATAGTGGTTGCTCAATCAACGAAACTAAACAACTTGAACAACAAAAACAAACCTTACCCTTACAAATTGTCCGATTGAGGTTGTAATTTTGTGATGGGAAGTAAAAAAAAACCTGAAAGAATTTTCTGGTGAAACTGGTGAAAGTTGTTGAGTTTTGTTGAATGGGCAACCCTATAATTTTGGGGAAAGTTGTCCCTTAAACTTACATCCTTTTAGTGCATTTCTTGCCATATAAATTGTTATGAATTTATGATATAACATAACACCGATCATACTAAGCATCTTCATTCCCTTATGAATGAAAGACCTTGAAATTAATTAAAATTGTATGTTATTTATATAAACGATAATACCACGTGTATCCAGGTTGCGTGATATTGAATAAACAGTTATTACTATCAAACTTGTATCTGCTATCTTCCTATTATCATCGACATTGTTTGTTTACAACTCTATTTACTATTATACCTGTTACAAGTTGAAGGGCAAGTTGGTAAGCCTAGTAACTAACATTACTTCCTACGTATGTTATCCGGTGATAATTTTGGTGGTAATAAATCGTATCGCGAAATCGCGATTGCTTAAAAAGTTATATTTTCATATGTTGTTGTACTCTCCTTTCGTTTACCTTGTCCTGAACCCTGGTCTCACAGTGTTTAAACCGCCTTAAAGGATTCTGACATGGTTTGTGGAACGACCACTATCAGAAGCGAGTAATCGACACCTTAGCGTAACTTCCGATACTTTCGAACATCACTTGCTAATTTATAATTAAACGTTTAAATTAACGAACACCTTTTGAATGTCAGGTGTAACGGTCCAAAAATTCCTACCCTACAATAAATATAAAAGTTTATTTATGTTGTATTAATTGTATGCAAAAATATCGTTAACGACGACCATGTAATCATTTATTCAAGATAAAGTATGGCTTGTTTCAAGTCTAGATCTCAAGGCAGTCCGTAAAGCTCACCGTGACCTACGAATTTCTAGCCCTTATTACCATAGTCGTCCCAGAATCTAGGCTGACCTAACATCTAGGTTTATCTTGTGTTTACATAGACCTGTCTGTCTGTCGATTCAACCTAAATTTTATTTCGGGGTCGTCTTGTATTTTGTTGTCCACTCAACGTAATACCGTTTGTCAACAAATATTAAATCCTGACAGATTTGTACTAGAAATTCTTGAATGCAATGAATCCAGCATCGTGGGGCTTGCATTATTAACCCATATAAGCTTCGTTTCAGCCTGCACACATCGGTGATTCGGTGCCGATTCAGTTCTGTAATGATAATGTAATAGTATAGTACATTTTTGGGATCAGCTCATGGACTCCTTTCATTAAATATCCCACTGGATTCGTTTCTAATGAAAAAAATTAAGAAAATATCCGTAGAAAAAATTTATGACGTCCGCCTTTCTCCCTCGCCACTTTATAATGCGACAACGGACTCATTTTGTCCAGAACTTCACACTTAAGACAATGGTACCAGTTGTCGATAAAGAACTCTTCACTCCTCTACTGCTGAATATTAGCAACAGGCTCTTGGAATATTATGAATCCATCCATAGTAGACATTCTTTTTTATCACCGTAACAGCCTTTTTGATCATCTATAAGTTATCTTGCCAATCGAGTTCATTTGTACACCCATAATCAGTAATTGTATGAGAAATTCAGGACACTCCTTCTTGGTCTTAAACTAGGTAGTTTGTCTTGCTACCTTACCTAATGCATTCGTTGTTGACCATGACCTTAGATTGTTTTGCTTACCTAGGCCTCAAATACTTAATAAGGTTGATTAATCAAATTAATTGTTAGGTATATAATTCCTTTTTACCTCTTAGGAAAATTGAGATTTTTTTTTCTAAAACTATGTCAGATATCATTTAAAAATCTGTTAGAACAAAAATCAACCCATTGCTCAAGGAAGGCAGGATGTCTGTCTAGTCAAGAGAATCTATTCCTTGTCAACGTTATACTAAAAGCCTTACCCATACCTAACCTAACCCAAAATCAAACCATGTTATGGACATCATCATCGTCAGCCACGACAGTCCACTGCTGGACATGGTCCTCCCCAAAATTGGGGGTATATGCCATACTCACCACGCTTGGCAGGGGGTTGGTGAGCGCAGTAGAAGTTTTCCATCAACAGGGAACGATGCTGCCCATTCCCTGCATTTATCCCTTAGTCGCCTTTTACGACACCCGCAGGAAGTTATTAGTCCGGGTCCCAATTTGAGACTTTGTATGGAGGTATGAAACCATCTGGCAGAAAGCATGAAACTTGGCATGTGTGTAGCTTATACATATGTGTTTCAATAAAAGAAGGGAAACAGGTCGAGCCCCCCCTGTTTCCCCCCCCTTTCCCCCCCATTTATGTCCCAATTTTCAGTTATTTTTATTTTTATTGAAAACGGGTAAAGATAGGAGAAAACCGTCAAGGTAACAAATAATCCTTATAAAATTATCTATATAACAGTCTTTGGATGTACGTTGATAGGACTTATAGTTTTCAAGATATGCTTACATTTATTTTATTATTGCAAGAAATAATGACTATAAGATGACACCATAAGCGAGCTCCCACGGAGTTACTGGATGGGGGATGGGGTGGGAGAGTTCAGGTGGAAGGAGGGAATAGGAGGGGGGAGGCGGGCGTTGTGTGTTATGTATGTATTATATGAATATATTATATATATGTTATCATTAAATGTTATCTTATCATATTTTGCGAATGCATTGGTATAACGAACGTATTAGTGCTAGGTTTTGATTGACTAAGTAAAACATAAGTCTTGGATATTAAATTATAATATATTTATTCAATTAAAATCACAATTATCTCCTCCGCACTAGCAAAGGCCAGTTCAAGGAAGCCCTGACTTCCTGCATTGGCACCGACCCCTACTGCAGGTGCGGCACGAACACTTGGTCAATTCCTTTAGGGAGGCTGCTGTTTCTTTCATTGTGCTCCATAATGGAGTCCAGAGACCATTTTCTTTTCTCCAACCCCAATCTTCGAAATTGGGATATTCTGGATTAGGTATAAAACTCTGACCCCAGATGAAGCCGGCTTGCAAAGACGCCCTTTTTGTGTGCTCTAAAAGAGCACTTGATGTGGATGGTAACCTATCCATGGCCCGTCCCTTAACAAATAAGGCCTTCCTTGCTTCATTAAGATCTTCTGCTTCACATGTCTTATCATATGTGAAGATAACATACCTCGACAAAAGATCCAAATGACGGGTTTCGATTGCATTTACAGGCTGTGATAATTCTTTGAAGGTTTTTGTGGCTTCAGGGAATGATTTCCACGCATTCCAAAATGACTTCTTTCCTTTTCCACTAAAGCCCGATACAGTACCACAGCTTGTAAACGCATGAAAAAATAGAATCCTACTGCATACTTCTGGCCCGAGTGAATTAGCCAGGTCATGGATAGCGATGTTACGTGTAGCTTTTCCGACCCCAAAACAGATCCAAAATTCTTCCAATTTATCAACAAAAGGCGAAAAAGTTCTATATGTAATGATGGCACAGACGAAGCTTCCCTGTACCCGCAGCAAGAAGAAGCTGATTCCCGAATTCTCCTCCATATTTATCATGCTGTGCAGCACGGTCACACCAAGGTTTTGGTAAGAACTGTGGATACAGATGTAGTCGTCATTGCTGTTTCCCTGTTCAATGATCTAAAAAAAAAAAAATTGGAAGAATTTTGGATCTGTTTTGGGGTCGGAAAAGCTACACGTAACATCGCTATCCATGACCTGGCTAATTCACTCGGGCCAGAAGTATGCAGTAGGATTCTATTTTTTCATGCGTTTACAAGCTGTGGTACTGTATCGGGCTTTAGTGGAAAAGGAAAGAAGTCATTTTGGAATGCGTGGAAATCATTCCCTGAAGCCACAAAAACCTTCAAAGAATTATCACAGCCTGTAAATGCAATCGAAACCCGTCATTTGGATCTTTTGTCGAGGTATGTTATCTTCACATATGATAAGACATGTGAAGCAGAAGATCTTAATGAAGCAAGGAAGGCCTTATTTGTTAAGGGACGGGCCATGGATAGGTTACCATCCACATCAAGTGCTCTTTTAGAGCACACAAAAAGGGCGTCTTTGCAAGCCGGCTTCATCTGGGGTCAGAGTTTTATACCTAATCCAGAATATCCCAATTTCGAAGATTGGGGTTGGAGAAAAGAAAATGGTCTCTGGACTCCATTATGGAGCACAATGAAAGAAACAGCAGCCTCCCTAAAGGAATTGACCAAGTGTTCGTGCCGCACCTGCAGTAGGGGTCGGTGCCAATGCAGGAAGTCAGGGCTTCCTTGAACTGGCCTTTGCTAGTGCGGAGGAGATAATTGTGATTTTAATTGAATAAATATATTATAATTTAATATCCAAGACTTATGTTTTACTTAGTCACTCAAAACCTAGCACTAATACGTTCGTTATACCAATGCATTCGCAAAATATGATAAGATAACATTTAATGATAACATATATATAATATATTCATATAATACATACATAACACACAACGCCCGCCTCCCCCCTCCTATTCCCTCCTTCCACCTGAACTCTCCCACCCCATCCCCATCCAATAACTCCGTGGGAGCTCGCTTATGGTGTCATCTTAATATTATAGTCATTATTTCTTGCAATAATAAAATAAATGTAAGCATATCTTGAAAACTATAAGTCCTATCAACATACATCCAAAGATTGTTATATAGATAATTTTATAAGGATTATTTGTTACCTTGACGGTTTTCTCCTATCTTTACCCGTTTTCAATAAAAATAAAAATAACTGAAAATTGGGACATAAATGGGGGGGAAAGGGGGGGAAACAGGGGGGGCTCGACCTGTTTCCCTTCTTTTATTGAAACACATATGTATAAGCTACACACATGCCAAGTTTCATGCTTTCTGCCAGATGGTTTCGTACTTACCAAATAGGACCCGTACGGGGTGATGCTATTCTAACCCGGCATCACACGGCTATTATATATGGACATACCTACTAGATAATATAGCTTAACTTTTATAATAGCAAAGACAGAGACCATAAGAATAAATAATGTTACGCACAATTTTTCCGCGCATAGTATGCGTACATACATCGTACATATTATTAAATACCGATCACATATGCTGGTCAGATCAGAAGTGCGTGAGCTATTTTCTTTATTGTACTTTAAAACAAAGCAAACTCAGACCGATTTATATTCAATCCCAAGACAATATTTAAATTGAAAAACCTGCTTTATTCAACTGAAACAATGCAATAGCTATCGATTCAGGTTGATTTACCTATATAATTCGATCCCTAGACACAAATTGTGATGTTTATAGTCAAGACTTAATTTTAAGTATAAGATTTACATTCTATTGCTAGGTTAGCGACACCAATTTTTTTTTCACTACTTTATATTTAGGTATTTAATTGTCAGATTATAATAATGCAACTTCATATTATGTCACATAGTATTGTAATTTGTCCGTATTATTATAGATAATAATTCATTTAATGATCCATGTCTTTTATATGCTTAACATAATGCCCGAAACATATGTTAAATTGTATGTCGGAAATGTTAAACTATTTTGGTTTATATATTTTAAAATTGAAATCAAAATTAATAAACGGATGTATTTTTTTATACAATGCGAAACTATTCGTTCTTCTTCTTCTGTCGTATGGGTTTTCGAGTCGATCGACCCGATGAACCCTAGTGTCATAGTTTTTAAACCGTCTAATAACAGCTAATAGGCCTCTGACATGGTTTAAATTCGTTTGTACTGGGTTAAAAAATATCTCACAAAAAAAACTTTAGGGTGTAAATCTGCCCATGAAACTGAGCAACTTTACCGGTGGAACATAGGTACAAAAAAAAGCCTTTCCCATACAAAAGGTGTCAGCGGCTACCGGCTCCCGTCATTTTGTGTGGGAGGGCCAAATTATTTTTTCATGTTTCGATCTATGTTCCTGGGGGAAAGTTGTTCAGTCTCATGGGTAGGACTACACCTTAAAGTTTGGCCAGCTTATTTATTTAAACCCGGTACACTTAAAGTCGAATAAAATTTTCTTCCATTCATTACACACGCAACTACCTACTATATTTTACTAACTATATTTTATTTAATAGATTTAATTGTTTTTGTCCGTGAAATTAATGTACATCTATTCAATTTCCATCCAAAGCCTTATATCCTGTTGCACTTGCGGTTAGGTAAGGTTAGGCAATGAACCACAATTTATAAAAATTATTATTATGATTTTTTTTTAATTTTCTGCGAATAAGGTCTTTAAATAATGCCAAAGTACATGGGCCTCTTCGCTTCAACTTAATCCTTTGAACACTGATGTATCATAATAATGGGCATATTATACGTAGAATAAAAACATAAACAATAGAATTGTGATATTCTGAGCACGTTTTATCCTGATTATGTCAGCGACGCGTGCGCCGGGCGTGCGAATCAGTTATAGGACCGGGAAATAAAATACATATACGTATTATCACGCCTGTAGCTGTAGTTCTTACGGGGTGGACAGAGCCTCAAGAACGTCATGATAGGGCGCACTCAGGTCTAATAAAACTATCATAGCGGTATCAATTGTGGAATTATCGTAATTATTTTCTTCGCTTTCGGTTTCGAAATTTATGTTATTTTCGTCACATTGGTCTTCCGCAAAGCGTATTCTCTTTGATAGCCGACTTTGCTTACGACTGGTAGAATTTGCATTATATTCTTGAATTTCCTTTTCATAGCGTTTCCTCTTTGATAACCAACTTTTATCGTCTTCGTCGCCATCTATATCACCAAAACCTGTTGTAACTTCAACTAATCAAAAACAAACAAACAAACAAACACGATCACACTCATAGCCCCCACTAGGATTCCCTGTATCGGGGTGCCATGGACATACACAGAAACAACCACAAAGAACACCCAGACCCAGAAACAGACATTTAAATTCATCATTCAAATGTCTGCCCGGCCGGGAATCGAACCCGGGACCCTATGCGTAGCAGGCAGATACACTGCCAACTGGGCTGTGGGGGCCGTCAAAAGGTCGTCTTGAGAAGCTTTTGTAATTAAAACGATAAGCTCACTAGCGCCCTCCCAAGAAATAAATTTATTGTATCTCAAATGTAAACATATTAGTGAATATTTTAACATCGGAAGTAATTCTTCATTTAGTGCTTTAGAATTATATAATCCAGCAAGCTTTGAATGTCGGTCTTGCTAAAAGTGGCCACTTTTGGCAAGATCGACATTCAAAGCTTTGATATTAAGTATAAATAGTGGTCTTATGCATTACAAAATGAAGAATTACTTCCGATTTTTGCGAAACGTAAAATATTCACTAACATGTTTATATTTGTGACACAGTAAATTTATTTCTTGGGAGGGCGCTAGTGAGCTCAACATACCACCTTAAAAGTTTCATCTATTGGTTAAAACTTGTTATAAACTTAGCAATTATTTAGGAATTATTCTTGTTTGAGTAAACGGCTAATCTAAATAATTAGCGTGTGGAAAAGGACTTATTTTTCATTTTAGTACAGTTTTCTTAGAATTTCCATTTTTTTAGAAGAATAAAGGCTGCTACACATCGCCCGCCGGCGTTCCGCACGAAACTCAACCTTAACTCCACGGCGGCCCGGTGTGTAGCAGGCTTAAGGATCGTGCATACCTGTTTATTTATACATTTATTTAACAATTTATTGTACACAAGAATATCATAAAAGCAGGACATAAAAAACACTATGACACAACAGGCACTGCTTATTTCTAAAAAGAAATTTCTTACAGTTACAGCATAGAATATATAATAGCGATTACAGCAGACTTACAGAAGTGATAATTTTTAACGCTTGCAAAATTTAAACATAAAGTGCTTTCGTAGCGCAATACTTGAGTCTTATTTTCTTTGCTTAATGTAATTATCTGTCTTACTACGTGCTCCATAACTCGTAGATCGGCAATTAACGTGTTAATAGAATTCCTATACTTGTATAATTATGGTGTGTTGAAATACATGCCACCGCCATGACTTATATGTTTATCACCTATTGTTTATCATACTTATCTTTGTAGCGAAAAAGTATTCATTTGAATTTAAGAAGAAAAAAACAGATCCGTAACCATTAATTACCTGCATGTATGGTCATAATCATAAATGATAAATCTTGACGTAACGTTTCACAATTAACAAATTATTAATAAGAGTGAGTATGCAAACTAACAAGATCATTTTTAGGGATCCTTTCTGATCATTGATCTATTGATCATCGAGTCCTTTATTTAGAGAAGTCAAATGTTTTATACTTTATTTCATAACAATACAAACAGTTGATAAGGAAAAAATAGAACGTAATAGGGACAAATATATTAATTAAAAATGGTAATGGCTATGACAATTTCCATTGATGATAATGTCCCAAAACGATATCAATGCAAGTAAGTGAATGGTCAGTTTACTAACCGACGTGACACCACCATTGTAGTCTAAGACACGTGGTTCACATCATCATTACCACACGGAAACATTGTTCCGCGGTGGTTATCTGTAGATGGTTATGTGTCATCATAGCCGGTCATTTGTTAAGTTTGATTGATTCACTACACGCATCTACTCGCATTTCTTCTTAAGGGTCTATGTCCTCGAGCTCGGTATTCGAAATCTGTCAAAATTTGACGTTATTTCGCTACTCACACTGGCACAGGCCGTCCACACACACATAGGTTGATTCTGCAGTGGTACCATTGAAATACGTTTTGCGCCTCTAAGAGCGAGAACATTCTTCAGCATAATAGAGATGTTCACTTTTGTACGTAGCGTTAACGTGGTAATGGTAAGTATTGTTCTATAAAATAAAAAAATGAAAAATATTTCTTCTTACTTATTTATATGCGACAAGAGTTTCCCTTTTTCTTCAAGAAAAACAAATAGGTACTCTTTTAATTTTTTTGTAGAACATCAGTGAACACTGATCAGAGATCACATTAATAGGTACCTACCCTTTATACATAGAACACATCAAATAAACGTTTATTTTTACATTATTTAACAAGAACAGATTAAATGAAATCAAAAACTGGTGGAAATCGGTACAAGACTTCAAAATAAGCAGCAATTTCCGGTCTTGAATAATTCACATCAATACAACTAAACAGACCTGAAAGTGCCAAACTTAAAATGGCAATATCTCAAAAACTATAGATCCTAGAGTACTGGTGTATAGGGACAAATGATAGGCCTTGACGAGATCTACATTTCGGATAACCGTGTCACTTTTGACAGCTGTCATTTTGAAATGTAAATCTCGTCAAGGCTTATCATTTGTCCCTATACACTAGTACTCTAGGATCGATAGTTATTGAGACATTGCCATTTTAAGTTAGACACCTGTCATCTGAAATAAAGATCTTGTCTAGATCAGATAGTATTAGCCGGGAAGAAGTCATGGCCCAATTTACCACCTTGCCCTATAGCAAAACGCGCTGAATACGCCAGGCGCGGATACAAGATTTGGCTTAGGGGGGGGCCATTTTGAGAAAATCATATATTTTTGCACAGAAAATAAGGTAAAAAAAAATTTACTCAATTTAGTAATGTGAGAGCCAGGGTTTTAGGGGGGGGCCATTGCCCCTATGGCCCCCCCCTTGTATCCGCGCCTGGAATACGCGCGTACACGCGCGTTCTCTGCACGTTTTCAGCGCGTTTGACTTGCGTACAAAATACGCGATACTAACGCAAGCATAGTGTGAAAAGGTTAAAATTCGCTAAACGTATGAGTTGCGTCCTCTGCGCGTATTCAGCGCGTAATCATAACCCAGAGAATAGTTTAGTACTTTGTCAAAATCCTAAGAAAATCCAGTTTTTTTTATCAAAACACCGGATTTTCTCAGGATTTTGACAAAATACTAAATTTTTCTCTGGATTATGACCAGTATTTTGTCAAAGTAAGGGTTTTTGGCTCTGGCGTAGAAACGGTTGCTCGTGGGGGGAGCTGATAGCACTATTATGGTGTTTCATGTGTTAAATTATTATTATTGTTGTATCCTCTCTCCCTACCAGCAACTGTTTGTCATGCAAGGATTTTCTGTATGGGGAGCTTTGATTGGCCCTGGCGCGGGAACAGTTGTAGCGAGGGAGGATGGGTATTTTTTGATGGGCAGCTATGTAAAACGACCAATCCGCGGAGTGGTATTGACAAAATACCAGACCCCGAACTACATTAAAAAAAAACGATGTCATGAGTCGTCGGGTCAACATGGTTCATGTCTGCGGGGATGAGTTGTCAGTGCGGGAAAGAGTTATCAGTGCAGGATGAGTTATCAGAACGGGGATGATTTGTCAGTGTGGGATAAATTGTCAGCGCGGGATGAGTTGTCAGTTGGGAATGAGTTGACAGTGTGGGATAAATTGTCAGCGCGGGATGAGTTGTCAGTAGGGAATAAGTTAACAGTGCGTGGATGAGTTGTCAGTGCGGGGATGAGTTGTCAGTAGGGAATGAGTTGACAGTGTGGGATAAATTATCAGCGCGGGATGAGTTATCAGTAGGAAATGAGTTGACAGTGCGGGGATGAGTTGTCCTCTCATCCCGCACTGACAACTTATCTCCGCACTAACAACTCATCGCTGCACTAACAACTCGTCCCCCACTGACAACTTATGATGCGCTGACAATTTATCCCGCACCGACAACTTATCGCGCTCTGACAACTCATCCCCGCCCTGACAACTCACCCCGCACTGACAACTCACCCCGCACCGCACTGATAACTCTTCCCCGCACTGACAACTCATCCCCGCCGACACGACCCATGTTGACCCGACGACCCATGACAGCGTTTTTTTTATTTAGTTCGGTATCTGGCATTTCTTCTATGCCATTTCGCGGTGTGGTTGAAACAAAAACTGCTCACTTCGCGGGCTGGCATTTCATCAGTACCACTCCGCGGATTGGTCGTTTTACATACCTGCCAAACCCCGAATTCGGCAATTGGCTTTTTCGTGTTTGCCAGTCCGCGAATGGTTGCTTCAAAACGCTCAATGGCCGAAATACAACCGAAATAAAAGGACATTTCGGGGATTGCGCGTTTTGAATTTGCCAATCCGCGAAATGATCCTTTTTTTCGGCCAATGAACGATTTCGGAGATTGTGCTGAATACATACAATGCTTTATCTCAACTCATACGTACAGTACGGCCATAAATATTGCCTTCGAAAGAGACAGCATTAGTATTAGTAGCGCTGTCACTTTCTTATATTTGACATAAGAACAGGATAGCAAATAAACACATGACATTGACATTCCTAATCTGACATTAAATTGCTTAAATTTGACATTAGATTGCTTATTTAACGTTAAATAAGGAACATGCTCTATGTTTGGTTCTTATTTAAAGCAGCTTATGTCAAATTAGGAACGTCAAACACATGTGTTTATTTGCTATCCTGTTCTTATGTCAAAGTAAAGAAAGTGACAGCGCTATCTTAAAATTAGTTAAGAATGGGGCGGCCAGAATCGAGGGCAATGTTAAACTAAACATTTCTTTTTTTCAAACTGAACAGCTTTAAAAAATGAACAACTTTTTTCATAACTGAACAACTTTTTTCAAACTGAACAACTTATTTTAAACTGAACAACTTTTCTGGAAACTGAACAACTTTTCTGGAAATTGAAACTTTTCTCAAAATTGAACAACTTTTCTCAAACTGAACAACTTTTTTTTAATGATTCGAAATATGAAAAATAAAATGTCCCGCCCATAGAAATTGACTCGAGCCGCTGTCACCATTTGTATGGGAGGACCAATTTATTTTTCGTAATTCAACCTATGTTCTTTGTGGAAAGTTGTTCAGTTTCATGGGTAGAATTACACCCTATTTAAAAAATTGCTACATATTTTTTAAAGTCCTAGTATAATATTTTTATTATTTTACGTAATGTAAACTATTTCTACATTATGGGGTATGAGCTTGAAATAAAACCTCTTTTTATTGTATACTTATTTTACTTTTGTTCTATGGTACCACTGCAGTGACAGACTTGATTTTTACCTTGTAAGTATACAAGAAAAGATGGCGGAATTTTGGATGCGAGCGGCCGTAACCTCTCACCTTGACAGCCCGCAGGCGACTGAAAGAATGGAACATCGTGCCTGTCGTAATATAGGTTGAATTTTGACCTGCGCGCGCCATACTAATTTGTATGACAAAAACGAGCCAAATTATATTGCATATTTAATAACTAATTGCAATTGCTATTTAAATCGAATTATAAAACAATGACCATCTACGTGTTCTCTGTTCTTTTCTGATTAATTTGATGTAAGTATTGTTGCTTTTACGTCGCTCAAAAACTTACACTTAGTCAAGAGCTGCGTGACTATTTCATACTTTTTCATTGATTTCTCAAGCGTTTTTCTGTAATTTATTATATGACTGTATGTTATTATTATTTGATCTCCTTGTTCTCCATTTTATACTGAATAGAATGGTATAATGTTCTTATTAATAAAACTTTTTTGAAAGTACTAAACTAGTCAATTTCCGAATCTTGTTTAGCCGATTTCCCATACTTCCCTCCTTAAGAGCGTTTAATCCACTCCAGTGGCGCCACTTCAACAAATCTATACAAATAGGCATAAAAATGTCCATATAAAAATAGTCCCAATACATAACTACACCTTTATGCATATGCATGTTTCAATCTTTCAATAATAAAAAAGAATGGTCTTACTATACAAAATTTGTCATCGTTGGGTCGCATCTCTTGCGATATTTTAGTTGTTTTCAGGTTTTGTAGAATCTTTTGCCATTGTAAAGTAGCCGTCTTCAGTAATTTGTCTTTAAAAAATGTGTCAACTATTTGCGATCTTTTGTATGGGAGCACCAAATTATTTTTCACTAGCTTCAGCATCAGCGGTGTCACCCGGTGCTAAAAAAGTTTTTCCGTGGGAATGATGTACTTTCCCGTGGTAAAAAGTAGCCTGTGTTATACAAATCGTTCCTCTTTATATTATTAGTATACATAGGTATATATATTTCAATCTAGGCATGACCCATAGAGAGTTGTTCAGTTTCATTGTCTAATCAAGCCTGTTCTCTTTTTTGTGAACTAAAATATCTTGTGAATATTTTGAATATCATGTCCTTGATCACTGTAACTAATCTAATCATAGTATCTACTACATATCATATAAGTGGTCGTTATATTATCCCATAACTATGAAATTACATTTTTCTGATTATGACAAGAATACAAAAGCATAAATGACCCATGATTACATGTATTACAATAATAGTTTATCATATATGTACACTAATACACTGCGTCGGTCAATGAATATTAATAACTGAAAATTGTTTAATATAGAATGATATCTTACTCAGTTTTTATAGCAAAAAAAAAAAATAGCCGTCAGATAATTATGGGCTGTTTTTTTTTTTATATAGAATAAAAATATATATTGATCTGTAACAAACACGTGTAAGTGTATTGTTAAAACAAAAAGACTTAATTACAGAGTATCTAGCACGAGGAAAATTTAAAAAAAAAAGACGATTAACTTTTTTTCTTTACTTTCCCGTGAGGACATCTTTTAGCGATAAAAGCAGATTATACTAAAATTATAAAGAGCTTTATATTTATGTGTGTATCTTTGTAACGAATAAACTTCAAAAGAAAGTTAGAAAAGTACGTTCGTTCATCCTGAGTGACATAGACTACTTTTTACCGCGGGAAAGTACACCATTTCCACGGAAAAACTTATTTAGCAGCGGGTGACAGTGATACAAAGCTAGTTCAGGAATAAAACAGGGGTGTACTACACACACTACACACCCCTGTAGTCCTGTAGTCCTTACGGGGTAGGTGGAGCAGCAACGGCTAATAGTTCGAGCCCCGGAACTTCCAGTACTTAGGAGTAGAGTGCGTGAGGGGTATGTTGATCCATTTCTTCAAAAAATTGTTCAGAGTGCTTAGTGCGTACTAAATGTTTCAATGTGTAGGAGGCAAGGAGAAGTGGCGGGGGGGGCACTTTTATGTTTTTCACTTATAATATCGAAAATGGTGCGTTTTAGCAGAAAACTTGCAATGGCCAAAAACAAATGCTCATAAAATTCTGTACAAAAACGTACAAACTCGTAAAAACTCAAACAGAATTACTTCCGATTTTCGCAAAACGTAAAATATTTACTAATATGTTTACCTGTATTTTAGACGCAATAAATTTATTTCTTGGGAGGGCGCTGGGGAGCTCATCGAACCACCTTAATAGATTTATTTTCCAAGTGCTATTTAATGCTATTAATAAGTATCTTAATGATTATGGTTAGTTGTTTACCATAAACGACTATTAATAACAGTAAAGTCATTTGTCTATTGTTGTTTGTTTATAAGTATGCTGCTTAAGTGAACACGAAAATTAGAACCGCAAAGCTAAATATTGTTATATTTGTGGTTAAGTATTTTGATTTTAACATATTGGCATGATGAATAAAATTCAATAGAAATCGAATGAAAAGGCAAGGTGTAACATGAGTTTCAGTAGCCCCTGAAACTGAACGACGTTCTTATTGAACATAAGTAGAAATTTTGTAAAACATGATGCAAAAATTGTGTCTCTTCAGAATACAAACTCCATGATATTTAGAAAATTGACTTTAATTTCAAAACGTTCAGCATATTATGTAGATAGAGCAAATTAAAACATCACATCAGAAGTAGGTAACAAAAACTCATATGAAGAGTTCAAAATAGATTTGTTTATTGGCTACCTACCTACTGATCAATTATAAGAAAAAAAATTAAGGACATTTTAAATAAAGTCAAATATTTTAAGAGTGAGTTCCTCTCATCAAACTGAAAAACTTGTTTTTCTCGAAATTTCAAAAAAGAGTTTGGAACATTAAGTTATTTAATATGGGAGGAAAAAAACTTACCACTGTCGCAAACATATCTTTTTTCAGTATGTTCTCCGCGGCTGAAGAATTTATGTAAATTGTACATATAACCAAAACTGTAACCAATTTCATTATGTCCATGGTCACTGAATGAATAAATATCACTTAAACTAAAAATAAATAACTTAGTATTTCAAAATCAGTTCATATATTTCTCAAACTCCGCGCTATATTGAAGGAGTCGTATTTAAAAAAATATATGTTTTTTAAACATATGTTCTATTTTTGAACGTGTCGTCCCGCGCGTGCGGCGGTGCGTTCAGAATGGTCGCATCGTCCTGCGGGCATTTTTATCACGACTCGTCTTCATCACGCAGCAGTGACGTACTAACATCGCTTTAGCCGGTAGCTCGCACGATGATATCGATATGCACTTAGCCGTGCATTGCCACGGCAAGCCTTTTGTTGTTTGTAAAATATTAACCGTTTCACCTTATCGCGTTCGATCAATAACTTTTTGATCATTTTTTGAACTTTTTTATGTGTGGGTGGTTTAGTTAAATTCTGATAAACAACAATTAGCGAGTTAGGAATTATGTTTAGGCACTTTGATTTTAATACGGCGATTTTTCCTTATTTTTTTTTTACCTTGGCCGTTTGCCGGATTTTAATATTTATGTTCCTTCTAAATATTTTTATATTACGTAAAGTACACTAGTTCTTTCTTACAATGGAAAAAAATACGTTATTCCAATCGAAAAAACATGCGGGTGGACAACATACATAATTATAATTATGAAAATCCATATCTGGCCTGCCGCACACTACACCCTCTTCGTTGGTAATCGGTCACGTTCTCCCCTCGGTGCGCAATGTACTATTTATTTTAAGTAATAAAACTGTTATTTAAAAACAAAAAGGCAAGTAAAGGTAATTAATCAATTAAACATCTATTTATTTTCTCTAATTTTACAATTATCCTGTGCTTATTATCATATCTCTACATAAATCTGGCTCACGTAATACACCATCTTTATACTGAAGTTGTAAAATTCATTCTCATACTCCGCTGTTCCTACGGTGTCCTACAAAAGTCTGTCGTTACTAAAATTAAAAATAAACGGTACAGGCATTTCCGTGATCCTGATTATCATATTAAGATAACCTCAGGTCGTGATAAACGTCTGCAAAAGCATGATATTTATTTAGCAAATTGGATCTCACTGAATAATACTAAAGATATATGTAATATTGGAGTATTATTCGTTGATACCTATGCATCTGTATTTTGTGATTTAAAACTATCTACTGAAAAAAAAAAACTGATTGTAGAATATTATAGAAGAACAAACCGTTATTTTCTACACTCTTATTTATATATTTTTTCTATAACGTGAGTTGTGTGTTTTTTTAATGGAATGTAAACATTTTATGTGTTTTTTCAGGCAATACGAAGTTTTTAGAGAATCATTTTTATAAATTGATTTTAAAGACATGCGTTAGTTATGTGCGTGAAACTGTGCACGTTTCTGTACGCACTGAGAATTCGCGCCAATTCTCCACTCCTCTATTATCATTCATCTACCATACAACTTGTAAGAATAACAATAAAGCCATTTAAAAATATATACCAAGTAGTTTAACAGTTCCTCTTTGTCTTTTGTTGATGAGTTTTGTTTATCAGGTAATTAATAACCAATTATTTGGCAATAATGTTATTCGTACTGTAGAGTGGAAATGGAAACATTGATTGATTTAGCCGAACATTTCCGTATGGAAATTTTTAAGGTCTTTAGTTAGATATCATTAATTGAGCGTGTATAACTCATTAGATGCTCGGGTCTTCTCATTAGCTACAATAGATCTTTACAGGTCGCAGTGGCTGTTGGGCTGAACGGTCCAACCCCTTCTTTGTGCACGTATAACATACAAGCTAGAATTTTCCCGCTGTAAAAAGTAGCTTGCTTCCATGCTGGACTGGGAGCGATAGAAAAACTTTGAATGTGCCAGCTGCATCTCCGCCCGGGCATGCGGTAAAAAGTTGCCTAGGTCCGTCTCCAGGTCACCAATCAAAATCTATCGCTCTTCCGTTTAGGCGTGAAAGAGCAACAAACCTAAGAAGATGGCTGAGGCGGATGCCTTTCCGAAGGAAAAAAAAACAATCTGAAATCTATAGGAATTGCATCTGTTACACCTTCCTAGATATTTTGATTATTTTTTTATTAGTGGTACATCGCAGTGAAATGACTTCAAATATCGATTCCTTTAAGATGGAACACCATTTACGACCCACCCTATCTAATAAAATTACTTTATTGTATGTATATTAATTAATACAATAAGTGTAGGTACTTAGTCCAAGTGCAAGTGTAGTCATCATTAATCATTTAACGTGTTGACGGCTTTTGTGGTTAAAAGAGTGATCAATACTTTTTTGACAATTGTTTTTATCATTATCATTATTAACCATTTACGACTTTTAGGTAATTACCTACTGATAAGCAAATTAACAGCACTTAAATAATTGAAAACTCTATTTTTCGAAAAGTGATTGATAGATTTCATTTCTGAATGTAAGTATGTTATGCAATACAATAAGTATAACAAAATAAGTGATATTTCACGCATATTTATTGTAAATTTTGAAGTTAATGCGATAAAATTGATTTAAAATACTTACGTGTTTGTGTAAACTGCATATCTACTTAAGGCGCATAATCAGAAATTTCGCAAATGTTGAATGCTTTGCAAAGAAATTTAATCCATGCTGAGATTCTCACTGGGTGTGGAGCGGGTGAAACTGCTTTTATACCAAGAATTCCACTCATTCCCAACAATCCTTACCGATGGCGAAGACCCAATTACTCGTGCTATCAATGCTGCCGACGCGACGCAAGTAGAGTCGCACTCAACACAAGCTGTTCAAGCAACCGCGCACCCCGCCGGCGTCGCGTCGGCGCAGGTCCCGTTTGTCCCCCACTTTGGGAGGTACCGTGCCCAAGGCAACGCCATAAGCCGAGGTTCGAGCCCTAGTGGGCGCCCTTAGGCATTTATTATTTGCTTATTGCGTGTAGCATTAGATAGTGATATTAATATTGATATTTATCACTGTTTATCACTCCCAGTCCAGCATGGAAGTTTATTATATTGTATCAATGATACCTATATTTTGTACCCATTATTTCGGAACTAACCAGGTGCTATTTAAATACTAATAGATCTCTGTGTTACATCGTTATGTTGTAGTTACCTGCGCTATAATATTATTTAGTACCTACATAACTTTGTATATTTGTTTGTTATTGATAAAACTCAAATATAAGATCACACACAAATTATATTAATATTTGCTCTGTTTTATTAATACTCTTGTCCTCAGACAGCAGTAAAAGAAGCGATGTCTCCGACTCCGGTGGTACCTCCACCGAGCACAGAAACGGAGCGCACAGAACTCCTCGGCTCCCTGACCACGCAGCAGCAGCAACGCACCAGCGCCAGGGTCATCAAGAAACTGCGGCTCGAGCCTCTGCCTGACAAAGACAAAAGAGGTTGGTTGGGATTTTCTCAGAGGGCTTGGGGTGGGATATCCCATCCCTAGTGGTCCGCCCCGGGCAACGGCAACACAGGCTTGCCTATGAATAAGTCCGGCGTGAGAGTGTCAGTCACAGTAAAAAGAAGTTATATTGCCAATGTCGTTTTCGAGTAAACAAATTTTAGATTAAGATCCCTTGAGGGGATAAGAGCGCATGTTAAATGCGCAAGGATTCCCCCATTACCTATGCCATCCAATGCTCAAGATATTATGCAAAACCTTGCGTTCTTGAGTTATCTACCTATATATATTTTTTTTCTAAATACCTCTTTAATATTCATTTCCAGATTTACCAGACTGCGAAACTCCGAATAAGAGTGACGAGAAGGACCCGCTTAAGTTTCCGACGGTAAAACAACGTATGCCCAAAGCACTTTGGTCCACGGATGAAAAGAACTACTTCTTTGAAGCCCTCAACGAATATGGCAAAGACTTCGACGCGATTACAGCGTACATTTGCGCCAAGATGAAGAAGAAAGGCATGGCTGACATCAACTTGAAA